>CM035441.1:51930393-52185106 GCA_020310875.1 Ceratopteris richardii | reverse complement strand
TACACTTAACACGCACACATAACACGCACATACACATACACTACTGCAGGGACTCAGACCAAGCCACGGAATAGGCATGGGCATGCTTCCAGCCGGACAATCAACATCATAATGACGGCTCAATATCCCGAGCACGAGGAGGCTCTAATGAGAAAGAAGGAGAAACAGAAGAAAGTAAAGAGCAGGAGACAGTACCTGCAAAAAAACATTAGGAAAAACTAGATCAACACACTCATATATATACACACACAACTCATTTGTAAACCATTCCTTTGATTTTACTTTATTTCCTCATCCTCACTTTTTCCTATTAACATTCACCACACTTTCCAATTTAACTTTTCTACTTTAATTACACTTAATTTCTACTCCTCTCTTTTCATCTTCACTAATTCTCTCCACTCTTTCTCTTAACCCACTTTTTTCACTTTAAGTGCATCTTCTATTGAGACCACTCCTTAAATCTCTTTAGTTACACAACTTATATAAGCCATTCTTTTCCCTAGCACTCATATAGTCCACTAGTTATTTAATTAATCATTTTA
Source organism: Ceratopteris richardii (assembly GCA_020310875.1). NCBI lineage: Eukaryota > Viridiplantae > Streptophyta > Polypodiopsida > Polypodiales > Pteridaceae > Ceratopteris > Ceratopteris richardii. Next base: position 52,184,561 of record CM035441.1, on the reverse strand, counting down.
ATCTAATTAGCCTATATTTCTCAATTAAATAAATCCATTAAATTAGGCTTAGGTTTAGCTTTTAATTAATTAGAACCTTAGTTTTTAAATGCACAGAAATAATTAAAGTAATTATTAATGACATAATTTAATGTTTAATACATAAATATGTAATTTAGATATTAATGTTTTTGAGTAACATCTATGTTAACCCTTTAAATATATTAAATCCTAGAAACCCTATTGGAGACCCATAAAACCCCCTGGGTTAGATCATTAAAATCCTTCTGAACCCTAGCTTTAACCCATTATAACTCATCTAAACCCTTAACATTAACCAACTCTTATAAACAACACATGAATTCAAGAAACCCTAGGCTGAATACCCATAATTCTTGAATGTAAAATAGGAAATTCTCATTAAATAAGTAATTAGGGTAAACCCTAACATGAACATATGTCCTGCTTCATCCTTCATACCTAATAACATTTTCAAATAGTTAATCAAATTAGCACAACTGATCAATAGTGATCTAAAAGAGGTTTAGAATTCACCAATAAATATTTTAATTTTTCGGGTCATCAATTGGAAGATGCAAATCTTCCCGACATCCACCGCCACCAAACCTGCACATCGTCCCGATGGGCCAACTTGCAGATTAAGGGAAGCAGCATTTTCAATGATTATCCTGAAATTAAATCATAGAACAGCATCAATTCTTTTTTAAATCTATTTAATCTTATCAAATTTTAAATCTTTTCAACATGCACATGAAGTTTATTTCAATTACATCTGGCAATGAAAACATATTAAAGTATAAAGGTAAACTATTAACCTTTTCAGTCAACAAACATTAGTTTATATTTTATCCATTTATAAACTATGTAAAGATTAGTATAAAACAGAATTCATTTTCATTCATTCAAATGCAGGTTTCGTTATATATATGCATTCACATATGAGCAATCAAGCATGCCAAAGAAATCTACTAAATCTACTTGGACAGACAGCCGCCTTGTATGCCCAATTTTAATCACTAGATGTGTTTTTCCACAACTAGTTTCTTCATATAAACATGATATAAACTTCATGTCAATAATAAATGTAAATACCTTTTTGGGGTGAAAGAAGGTATAACTTCCATGTCAATATTCTTTTTTTTTTTTTTTTTTTTTTTTTTCGCTACTTTTTTGTTTTAAAGGGGAAAGGCTTAACCCCTTAATCCGAGCTAAGGATCTAGCTGCATGGACAAGAAAGATCTAGGTTTTCACAGACATGTATCATGCAACAATATGCTCCTACATATATACAACTACTTTCGTTATCTAAATGAACTACAAATCCTTCTATTTTTAACAAATCTCACTTAATCTATAAATGTAAAAATATAAATTATGTCTATTTTCCTAATATGGTTAAATAGAATCCTTTATAAATTAATATTCTTCATTCCAGATTTTATCAATTAGTTTTATATGAATGCAAAGAAAATACATAAATCAAAATTGTATGACAAAGAAAAATACGACCTAAAATCAACTTCATCTTCAATCTGCTTCATCTTTATGCATTTTAATTTGTTCTTCAAAGACCTGTTAGAACTCAACCAGCAACAGGTAGACATGCAAAATTATTAAATTCCATATTCAAATCTTCTCTTGGTTTTCCTGCAAAAGAAACCCACACTAAAGAAATTCATTCATACATAATTAATCATGCTCATCATCAAACATTACTTCATACATTTCATTATCTCTTTGTTTAAATAATTTAATTCTTTTGCCAGCAATTAAGTTTTTAAGAGGAGTGCCATCTAATTCACGTAAGGCATACGTTCCATTATCATAGGTTTTGACTACCACATAAGGTCCAAACCATCGTCTTTTAAGTTTCCTACGGGCATCATATTGAGAATCAAACGTACTATCATACAGTAAAACCCAATCATTAACTTGAACCGGCTTTGGCCTTAACCTATGTGATTTATCAAAATACTTTTTATTTTTCAGACGAGAATCTTTTAGTTTAACTATAGCCTCTTCTAAACGTTCATTCCCTTGCTCTAACTGCTGGATTCGCAGAGTTAATAAATCTTCTGTCGATAGATTATCTTCCCATGATAAAGTAGTCCAAGTAACAATTTGTGTATGCACAGGGAATATCGGTTTCTGGCAATATATCAACTCTGCCGGCATATACCCCGTCGTTCTAGTGCAGGTCATTCTATCGGCCCACAACGCAAATGGCAGATAAGTTGGCCAATTCTTAATTTCTCCATTACAAGCTTTGGAAATTGCTTTAAGAATAGGAGAATGCCCTCGCTCAATCTTCCCATTAGCTTCAGGGTTGTAAGCAGTAGTAAGGGCTAAGCGAATTCCATGCCTAGCAAAGAATTCTCTAGCCTCCTGCGCATCTAACTCCCCCCTATCAGCCACTACCTTCTCGACATAACCAAATCGTGAAATAACATCCTCAAGAAGAAATTTGCATACATTCAAGGTTGTCTTAGCTCTTAAAGCTCGGCCTTCTACATGATTCGTAAGATCTTCACGTGCTAAGACTATATATCTCATCTTATTGATACCTTTGGGCATGGTAACTAAGTCTACAACCCATTTATAATGGATGCATGGTGGATAGGTAGGATGCAACGGATCCCTATGTTTGACTGAGGAATGAATCTGACATACGTCACATGAAGTAACATAATTTTTAACAGTAACATAAATTCCTGGCCACCAGTATCCTTCTCTAATTTTTTCATACGTAGCTACAAAACCTTTATGTATGTCCTGCCCATAAAGTATCATGCATACTCTTCATGACTTGTAACTGAAGATCCTTAGTACCTAGTACTCGTTGTGGCAATCTAATTTTTCCCCTCGCATGTCTCCAAATGAAACCATCTTTCAGGAAAAAGTTGTAAGCTCTTTTCCTAATATTCCGAAATCTATTTGAAGACCATGAAGGTGCCCTAACCAAAGTACTTAAATACTTTCCAATATCCTGCCACTCTCCTTCGTATTCTTCAATATTAAACTGTTCATATGCGTATGCTTTAGAATCATAATTAATTGCATTTATTTCTAATTCTGTTTCTTCCTCATTATCAAATCTAGCTCGGGAAAGCATATCAGCCACAGGATTAGATTTACCTGCAATATGTATCAAAACAGGATTTATAAACTTGATGTATGAAATCCATCTAAGCATGGCAATGTCGGGTGATGAACAGTTTGTAATCATTCCAATCAGAGGTAGACAATCTGTCTCAACTATTACATTTGCACCTATAAAATATTCTTTATCGGATTTTAATGCCGTGACTAAACCCCATAGTTCTCGTTTAATTTGCGGATAATTTCTTTGCGTATCGTGTAAAATCTTCGCTCCAAATCTCACAGCATACCTATTGCCCTCTTCATCGTCCTGACCAATAACCCATCCTATTCCTATAGGGCTCGTATCAACAGTTAAAATGATAGGCTTTTGATCAGTATAATCTACTCGCTTTAAAATAGGAGCTTCAAGAAGTAATTTCTTTAACTTTTTCATAGCTTTTGAGTGTTCTTCAGTCCAAAGAAACTTTCGATTCTTCCTTAGCAAAGCATAAAGACAGTTTGCAACATGTGCATAGTGTGGGATCCAGATGGCATAAAACACACAAGCACCAAGGAATCGTCTTACCTCACTAATATTACTACAGGTTTCAGAAATCTTGTTTATAGCGTCGACTTTAGGTGGATATGGCCTCCGACCGTAATGTCCACATAAATGCCCAACTATAAGTACCTCATTGACACCAAAAACAGATTTCTCAATGGAGAATGTGAGACCAACCTCTTCAAATCTCTGGAAAATCCTTTCACAGTCAAAGATATGATCTACTACAAACTTCCTGCAGCCAGAGGAATCTAAAGTTTCATCTTTCGCATTCTCAATACATCCTTTAATAGGAATGTCATCAATAAATGGCATGGCTATATTAGGAATGAAGTCATGTAATACTGAATTCATGGCGTTCATCATATGCGCTACTGAATTAGTAGCTCCTTGCGGCAAAGTGCACATGCGAACTAAGCCTAAAGGAGTTTTCATGGTCGTAATGTCTCTACTTTCAATAGCAAGCTGAAATTGATCGTAGCCAGAATACAAGTCTCCCATTGAGTAAATGGCATGACCAGCAAAGGCTTCAGCGAATTCTCCTACAATGGGCCCAGTACCTACATTCCTAATAGTAACCTTGTTAACAGGTTGTAAATCTTGAATGAATCGTAACTTGCCATTTTTCTTTGGAACAGTAAACCACCTATTTGAGTAGGGTGCAGACGATGGCTCTAAAATTCGCATGTGAATCTTTTCCTTAAGAAGCCGCATTAACTCTGGTAAATGGGCTTTCGGAACAGGTATGGGTCGAAGATTCCATGGAATGTGAGGCACTGTAAAGATGATCATTGGTGGTACAATTTTTGGGTCTGCACAACCTATCTCATGGGAATATAAAGAAAATGCCTTTCCATGCTTTCTAATCACTCTTTGAAATAGTTCACGTTCCTCGGGTAACAAAAAATCTTCATCATTTCCTATCTTGATTAGCTTTAAAGTTTTTTCTGTGAAGGTATGACCTATATTTGTACGCTCTCTTAAATAAGGATCATTGGTAACTTTCCTAAACTTCTCTTCACTCTCTCGTGGTAATGATTGGGCAATCGGTTTAATTTTTTTATCAATGGTTTTGTATTTTGTATTTACTTTTGCTTCCTTTTCATTACTCATGACAAATTTAATAATCAAATCATATTCTTCAATAGAATTTAAAAGTACAAATCTAAAATTTTCTTTTTCATGCAAAATATTTTGAAGTTCTTCAATCAATGAGTTTGAAGATAAAGTTTCAATTACGGTTTCAATGTGTTCATCAGATGAAATGAATCCTTTCTCTTTATAAAATTTTTCATAATGTTTTATATTTTTTTTAGGAATTTGTTTATAATGACTGAATTGCAAATATGATGAAGGGAAATACAAAGAAACGCTATCTAAAGTATCTACAGATGGGTGCGAGACATCAAACCAAGAACCGCCGTTGTCTCGCTCAACAGTGGCATCTAGGCAAAATTTTGATCATAATAAGTTCCAAACTCACGAAGAGGCATATGATCTTCACGTATCTTTTCATGAGAACGGATGGGCGTCTTCCTAATTTGCTCCCTATTTCGTACATGGTTTGGGCTGACTATCATAACTTGGAGCGATTGTAGATCATCTTTAGATCTAATTCTTGCGTATGCTGAGCCGTCATCTATTACTTTAGTCTCCATTCTAGCTTCACATATAAATGGTTGACCTAAGATAATTTCATAAGAGCAGTTGTCCTGAATGAAAAAGTGGAATGTCTCAGAGATTCCACCTATCATTAGAGGTATGTTGGCACATGCTCCTAGGAGTGATCCACAACCATTGTCCGCGGTTCGCATTATCCAGCCGTGATTTTTATCAATAGGCCATTTAAACTTATCATATAATCCTTTCGAAATCACATTGATTTCAGACCCAGAGTCAATTAGGGCTAAAGCAGAATATGATCTCTTCTGATCTCCTAAGTTAACTTTAATCTCCGGTGTGCCTCTCGCCCAAAAACTTTTTCTAAAATCACTCTCTGAGTTTTTTGTTTCGTCATCTGGTACAATCGGCCCTAAGAAATTTTTGTTCACATTACAGGTATTATCTTCTTCATCCTCTGGGTCTAAAGAAAGAGATTCATGAATCAAGTGAGTTACATGGGCAACATCTTGCATCTCTACCTCTTGTGACAGAGGGAATCTCTTCCTTTTAATTAGTTTAATAAAATTTTCCTTAAATTCAATTTTTGCTATTGAGAAGATTTGTTCTAAAGTCATTGTTACTGCACTTTTTAATAAGATGTCATACAATATTTCTTTCGAATCAACTTTTTGTTCAAGTTCAGAAATAAGAATAGCTTTCGGTACTCGTTTTGGTTTCTTTTCTGGTTTCTCTTCAGGTTTTGTTTCAGTTCTAGGAATTTGCTCTACTTTGTCTGATGTTTGAATTGGCTCACTAAACACAGGTTGTTTACCCTCCCTAATTTCTTTTCTTCGCTCCTCATTTGTTTTAGAACTTTCGCCTTGTTCAAACTGAACTTTCTTAGGCTTCGGCTCATCTCTCATCGTACTTCTAGTCATTCGTCTACCTGAATCATTTGTATCTTGCTCATCATCCCTCTTTCTTTTCTCTTCAACATTCGCAATATGTGAATATATCGAGAATTGATCGACAGGAGAGTTCCACGCAGTTTTCTGCATAATATCATCTCTCGCCTTTATCAAAGCTTCAATTGAGTAGTTCCTCGTTTCCCTTGTTTGTTCGGAATCAGAGTCACTATCAACATATTCTAGTTTAACAGCAGAAGCAGATTTCGAAGACTCAGAAAGGTTTTCATACAGCTTCTGCATCCCTCCCTTTCCCCAATTGGCAGCTAAGGGTAAATGTGTTCTATAGTCACACAATCGCTTGTCAATATCAATTACAAGTCTTTTCTCTTTCGCATCTCTCAATGCTTCACATGTGTAAGTCAAATGATCTGTGGCATCGCACCAGATACATCTCCTCACATTGGCATTTCTCCTTTCATTGAAATTTCTTTGGTTAAATGCTTGAGGAATCGGTTGAGGAATTGGTTGGGGTACAACTGGAGGATTAGGAGGTATAAAAAGTGGATTAGGAGGTACTAATGGATGATTCGGAGCTACTAATGGTGGATTTGGAGCATTTACGGGTTGAGGATAAATAGTCGGATGAGCTTGCATTGCAGGTTTATCTTGAAGGTTTAAAGCATACACCACATTCTGCAAAGCCGCTACCTCTTTAGACATATTCTCGTGCATATGCATCATATTGTCCAACTTGTTAAACAAAATCTCAAATTGTAACTCGGTTGGTACTCTAGATGTGGATGTTGTAGGCTCAGCTTTTGAATCTATATGTGTATCCCTAGTTGCCTGAATCGGAGGAAAACTGGAAGACGGTTGAGACATCGATTCATAAAGGAGTGTTTTACGTTGGATCATGTGAGCAACCGCCTCAACTACAGTTTTCACTACACCCCAGTCATCTGTAAGCCCATATTTCTTGCCCGGTTCTTCAAGCCTACGCTCAACCTCTACCCTTATATCTGGAGTCAAGATTTTAAGGAAATATAAAATGATATCTGGGGTAAGGGCAACTCTATCCTGTTCAGGTAATTGAGAGAATCTTTTCATAAATTCACTATGGAGTTGAATTAACGAAATGTGAGGCTTAGGTGAACTAATCCATTTCATAAATTCTTCTCTACTATGTTGACTGTAGTCTTCTAAGTAGAATTCCTTATGCAGCTCTTTTCTAAACTCATCCCATTCCTTATTGTCATGTATATCCATAATAGCTTTTACAGTACCTATGGCCAGACGTCCAAGATAGGATTTCCACTTTGTTTCAGGTAAACCGTGTAACTTAGCTAATTCCTCAAACGTGTCTAAATAATTTGTAACATTCATACCAGTAAATTTCCCTTTATCCTTTAATAACGTTTCAACTACCTTTTGTCCTTGCGTCTCGTGCATCATAGTTTGAAATAGCTCGTCCATTTTTGAAGTTTGTTTTGACTTAGCTTGAACAATTCTAACTATATCCTGAACTTCTTTTGTTACTCTTTCCTTATGTTCAGCTACTAATTCTGAAATTCCGTTAGAGTCCAGTTTGATAAGTTTATACTATGCCAATATGCTTCAAGTAAAGCTATGATTAGCGCTTAACCTATGATTAACAAACAGTTGCCTTTAACCTATACCAATAATTTAACCTTAAATAAAATTTTGCACCCAAGAATGTAAGGGTAAAGAAATTATACCAACTGCTCGAAGATGAGGCTCAAAACAGTGCTTTCTGTGAAATTCAATACATTTATTGATTTGAATCAAAACCTAAATACATAGTTTGCTAAAAATGGGTGCAAACGTTTTGTGCTTCAATTGTTGATGAAAGGGGTGGCGCGACGAGGTTCTCCTACTTGCCAATCTTCGTGGAGGCGCTCAGGTCACCAGACCAGCCCTCGACACCAAGAAGATTGCAAGCTCACGTAAATGCCACAGCTTCTAGGGATGAAGACGCAGCTGCACTGATGTAAAATCGTATGAATGTATATGCAATGCAAACTGATAATACCTGTTTGAGTCGCAAGCCGATCTTCACGTCGGGTTCACCAATGTCGGGTCGTGAGAGATGCTCGGATGGTGGATCAAGTCATCCGCCTAAATCGTTCGGCACACGCGGGGTGTCTGTAGCAACTCAGGTACAAGTATAACTTTTCCTAAGGTCCGTAAGGTGAAGCGTTCCTATAAAGTTCAACTGCATCAAAATACGAAGGTAGGATAATCGTTTCAATCACTATTTGATCTTTTATAGTTTCGTTTGTTTCTTCTTGGATAGTTTCTACGTTTCTATCTACAGTTGGAGGAAAATTTTCTTCACTAACACTAGGAGGAACAGTAGAAAGGAAAGTTATAGTTGTTCTAAGATCGTGCAAAGATTCTTCTACTATGACTGCTTTTATTGATTCTTTATCTTCTATTGGTTTTGGAAACAACAATTCAAAAGTTGATGAAGGTAGAAAGGTGTTACTAGAAGAATTTTCTTTAGACATAAAAGATGATACTAAATTAATAACCAAAGTCCTATACAACCTCAAGGATGATGTTTAAAAATGACAGTCTAAAAGATAGCCTATACAAGCTAATAAAAGTTTCAAACTAAGGACAATCTCTGCTTTCAAACTTCAGGTCACATGTGTATCTCCAGTTCGCCAATAGCTTCAGTTCACCAAGAGGCTGCAATTCTTCATAAATCAAATCTGCAAAAAAACATTAGGATTATAAGTAATGTTACAAGAAACCTTTGGAAACATAAATAAATTTACAAAACTTAAATCACATGTACGTATAACATTCTCATTCACATGCATATACACATACATATGCTCATGCATACATTAACTCATTCATATTCATTCTAAAACATACATTCACACACATGCTCATTCATTCACTTTCATGCCCATACATACTAACCATGCACACACTAATGCACATGCTAAGATGCATATTTTTTAATATACACATGCATTCACTCATGCACATGCTCTAATGCACTTGCACACTCATACACATTCATGCTTATGCATACTAATCATGCATATGCATATACACACTCACATGCATACACAACACTCACCTTTGAATACATATAATCATGCACATATATTAACATTAATTGGTATGTAATAACACTCTTTAGATCATGTATGTATACACGTTAGCTCATATGAAATGCATGCATATGCACATACTCATGTATACTATCATGCTACACATACTCATATATGCACATATTAACATACCTTCTTTCTTATGCTAACACACTTTTATAAACTTATACTTAAGCTAACACATAATAACCCATTCTCTTATGCATATACTTATGCATGCATTCATAAGAGTCAAGCTCTTACATATTTCCACTTGCATAGTTATACTTCACATCACATACACATGCACACTAACTCACTTTAATACATTCATCCATTACTCTAATATGCGTGCTTCTATAAAATGCTTGTGCACACATATTTATACTCACATGTATAAATTAATTAACTATAATAAAATATCTTATGAAAGAAATTAAGATTAAATGAATTTTTAATTAATTACTTTAATGAATCAATCTGCATAGAAATTTATTAAGCAAGATAAACAATTCAAATCTCTCTCTCTCTCTCTCTCTTTCTCTTTCCTCTCTCTCTCTCCTCTCTCTCTCTCTCTCTCTTTCTCTCTCTCTCTCTCTCTTTCTCTCTCTCTCTCCCTATCTCTCTCTCTCTCTCTCTCTCTCTCTCTCTCTCTCTCTCTCTCTGCCGTGCGTAGCGCCAGGGGGGGGAGGGAGTCTCTTTCTCTCTCTCTCTCTCTCTCTCTCTCTCTCTCTGTGCCGTGCGCAGCGCCAGGGGGGGGAGGGAGTCTCTTTCTCTCTCTCTCTCTCTCTCTCTCTCTTTCTCTCTCTCTCTCTCTCTCTCTCTCTCTCTCTCTCTCTCTCTCTCTCTGCCTGTGCGCAGCGCCAGGGGGGGGAGGGAGTCTCTTTCTCTCTCTCTCTCTCTCTCTCTCTCTCTCTCTCTCTCTCTCTCTCTCTCTCTCTCTCTCTCTCTCTCTCTCTCTCTCTCTCTCTCTCTCTCTCTCTCTGCGCGCGCGCTGCGCGCTGCAGACAGAGGAGAGAGGGGGGGAAAGACTTATCTCTCTCTTTCTCTCTGCCTTTCTCTCTCTCCCTATCTCTCTCTCTCTCTCTCTCTCTCTCTCTCTCTCTCTCTCTCTCTCTCTCTCTCTCTCTCTGTGCGCGCTGCGCGCTGCAGACAAAGGAGAGAGGGGGGGAAAGTACACACACACACACAGTACACACACACACACAGTACACACATAACACACATCACACATACACAAAACACTTATGTGCACATACACACATCACATACACTCTCACATATCACATACACGCACACACATATAACACATACACTTACCACGCACATATAACAGGCACATACACGTACACATAACACGCACACACACGCACACACACGTGCACATAACACGCACACACACGTGCACATCACACGCACACACACGTGCACATAACACGCACATACACATACACTACTGCAAGGACTAAGACCAAGCCACGGAATAGGCATGGGCATGCTTCCAGCCGGACAATCAACATCATAATGACGGCTCAATATCCCGAGCACGAGGAGGCTCTAATGAGAAAGAAGGAGAAACAGAAGAAAGTAAAGAGCAGGAGACAGTACCTGCAAAAAAACATTAGGAAAAACTAGATCAACACACTCATATATATACACACACAACTCATTTGTAAACCATTCCTTTGATTTTACTTTATTTCCTCATCCTCACTTTTTCCTATTAACATTCACCACACTTTCCAATTTAACTTTTCTACTTTAATTACACTTAATTTCTACTCCTCTCTTTTCATCTTCACTAATTCTCTCCACTCTTTCTCTTAACCCACTTTTTTCACTTTAAGTGCATCTTCTATTGAGACCACTCCTTAAATCTCTTTAGTTACACAACTTATATAAGCCATTCTTTTCCCTAGCACTCATATAGTCCACTAGTTATTTAATTAATCATTTTAATCTAATTAGCCTATATTTCTCAATTAAATAAATCCATTAAATTAGGCTTAGGTTAAGCTTTTAATTAATTAGAACCTTAGTTTTTAAATGCACAGAAATAATTAAAGTAATTATTAATGACATAATTTAATGTTTAATACATAAATATGTAATTTAGATATTAATGTTTTTGAGTAACATCTATGTTAACCCTTTAAATATATTAAATCCTAGAAACCCTATTGGAAACCCATAAAACCCCCTGGGTTAGATCATTAAAATCCTTCTGAACCCTAGCTTTAACCCATTATAACTCATCTAAACCCTTAACATTAACCAACTCTTATAAACAACACATGAATTCAAGAAACCCTAGGCTGAATACCCATAATTCTTGAATGTAAAATAGGAAATTCTCATTAAATAAGTAATTAGGGTAAACCCTAACATGAACATATGTCCTGCTTCATCCTTCATACCTAATAACATTTTCAAAATAGTTAATCAAATTAGCACAACTGATCAATAGTGATCTAAAAGAGGTTTAGAATTCACCAATAAATATTTTAATTTTTCGGGTCATCAATTGGAAGATGCAAATCTTCCCGACAACGCAGATAGGTATAGAGAGGTACTTCTTAAAGTTCCGGATACCATTCCAGAATTTCTTAAAGTCCACAAGTTTGTTTTGGGACTCAAAGAAACTATCCGACCTTTAGTGAGGAAGGAGCGGTGTTAGTCTTTGGCACAGGCCGCAAAGATGGCCTTGGTTTATGAGGACGGCCATAGGAGCACAGGTTCCCAGGGCCAGAGATCGCCATGGACTAGGGTTAGCCGACCTTTCCATACTTGGACTCCTGGTTCGATCAGCGCACAGCCTTCTAGGGAGGCTAAGCAGGTGCACATGATCCAGACAGTCTCAGGAGGAAAGAGAAAAGTGTCTGATATGGTTGAGAGGGCATATAACCGATCTATTATTACCCCTCAACAAAAAGAGACGGCAATGAAAGAGGGTTTGTGCTATGGTTGCTTAGGGAAGCATTTGTATAAGGATTGTCCTAAAAAGAAAAAGATAGCACCCACCATAGTCATAAATCTGACTCAGGCAAGTGGTGGGAGTGAGGATGAGTTTGGGGATTCCCCATCTCCACTATCATCTCCCATAGTGGCCATGATGGTCACTAAAAAGGTTCCGACTATGCCAGATGCTATGCTTTCGCCAGTTTCACAAAAAGGATACCAACTCCCAGATACTGAGCTTATTGTCATGAAAGGAGTCGTGGCAGCGAGCCTGTCAAGGTACTCTTTGATACATGTTCGACTCATAATGTTATAAGTTCCTGATTAGTCAAGAGATTACGCTTAGATACGTTACAATCAGATTATACTTATACCGTAGAGCTAGCTGACGAGAAGGGAACTGAGACTTGGGATAGACAAGTAGTTGATCTTCCTATTCAGATCCAATCCTATGAGGATAGATTGGACTTTGAGATAGCGAGATTATCTCGATTCGACATAGTTCTTAGTAAGAAGTGGCATGCGAGGAAGAAACCAATCATTGATTTTGCTTCGCATGTGTATCAGTTTGAGCATGAGGGAAGGAGATTACTGATCCGCGGAGAACCAGATCTCCAAGAGATGCGATTGGTGACTGCTACCAAGTTGCTCAAAATTGATGGTAAGTATATCTATTTCCTTTATTTCATGTATTTGTCGTACGTTGAGATGGATTCATACAGTCATGGAGACTCAAGTTGGAATGCTCCAGCACTTTCAGCCAAAGTGAGAGCAGAATTCCAAGAGTTGTTTTTAAAGGAATTACCATCGGGTTTTCATCCTTGCAAGAATATAGAGCATAGAATCGAATTGGTACCAAGAGCGAGTCCAACCGCTCGGCCACCATTTCGAATGAGTTTACAGGAAGAAAATGAAGTCTGTAAGGTCGTGGACAAGTATCTTCAAAAAGGGCTGATTAGACCCAGCTATTCACCCTTTGCCACACCAGTTCTTCTTGTGAAGAAGAAGGATGGATCTTATAGGATGTGTGTCGATTATCGAGCACTCAATAAGATCACTATTAGACATAGATATCCCATGCCTCGGATTGATGATCTTTTGGATGCTCTAGGTGGAGCCATTGTATTTAGTAAGATACATTTAAAGAGTGGCTATCATCAGATTAGAGTGAAAGATCATGATGTACATAAGATAGCTTTCAGGACCCGTTTTGGTCATTATGAGTATTTGGTCATGTCCTTTGGTTTGACAAATGCTCCAACTACATTTATGATGTTAATGAATGATATCTTACGACCTTTCATAGGAAAGTGTGTTGTTGATTTTGTGGATGATTTGCTAGTGTATAGTGGGATTGTGCATGAGCATGAAAATCATTTAAGATTTGTGTTGAATATTTTAAAAGAAAATAAGCTGTATGTAAATCGAGAGAAGACTTAGTTGCTTCTTCCGAGGATAGAGTATCTAGGGAATGTGATTTCAGCCGATGGGGTTCAAATGGATCCCAAGAAGGTATCGGTTATTTTAGCATGGCCTACTCCTCAGGATGAGGGGTAGTTATGATCATTCTTAGGACTTTCCGGTTTCCATCGAAAATTCATCTCTTCATATTCGTCGATAGCAGCACCTATGAAAAACTTGCTTCAAGGCAAAATTCTATTTGCATGGAAGCAAGAGCAGCAAGAGATTTTTGATACTCTGAAACAAGCTGTTTCAGAGGCTCCTATACTCAAAGTGGTGGATCCTGAGAAACCATTTGAGTTAGAAACGGATGCTAGTGGCATAGCTATAAGAGCAGTCTTGAGTCAAGATGGCAGGCTAATAGCTTTTGAAAGTAAGAAGTTAAGTGGGGCACAACGCAATTGGCCGGTGCATGAGCAAGATTTGTATGCGGTGGTGCATGCACTTAAAGTTTGGAGACACTATATTTATGGTGCGGACTTTAAGGTATTCACAGATCATCATACACTCAAGTATTTTTGTAGCCAGCCAGATCTTCGAGGCCGACAGGCTCGTTGGGATGAGCTCATGTAGGAATTTCACATGGAAATCTTGTATAGAAGAGGCAAAGATAATATAGTAGTTGATGCATTATCTCGTATAATGTATCAAATGAGCTTTACAGTTTTAGAAAGCTCATTGCTTCAAGAAATTAAGGAAGCACAGGTGGAAGATCCACATTTGTTACAGATAGTTAGAGCCATTAGTGATGACTCTATTTTAGGAGATGGGAGAGTTGCAGCTGTTTCTTCTTCTACTAAAGCAAACAAGTCCATTCCGTATTCTAATTTCTCACAGGAGGATGGAATAGTGAAGCAGAAAGGAAAGGTTTGTGTGCCAGATTCCCAAGATTTGTGAAACAAAGTCATGCATGATAACCATGATGTTCCCTGCGCAGGACATCCTGGTGTTGACAAGACAATGCAGCTTGTTAGAAGAACATTTTGGTGGCCTGGATTAGCCAGAGATATCCATACTTATGTTCAACAATGCGTTATGTGCCAAGTCAACAAAGCAGAAAGGGTAAAGACACCAGGTCTTTTACATCCTTTACAAGTTCCAGATCATAATTGGGATAGTATATCCATGGACTTCATAGTGGGGTTACCACGGACCCAAAGGAAGAGGGATACAATCCTAGTTGTGGTAGATATACTGAGCAAGATGGCTCATTTTACACCCACACAGGAGATGATAGAAGCTCCACAAGTAGCGGAGTTGTTTATCCATCATGTCTTCAGATTGCATGGGTTACCGATATCCATAGTCTCAGATAGGGATGTCCGATTTATAGGACATTTCTGGAAGTTTGTATTTGACAAACTGAAAGTGTCATAAAAAATGAGTAGTTGTGAACATCCACAAACAGATGGTCACACCGAGAGGATCAACCAAATTCTAGAGGATATGTTGCAGGCATATGTATCTGAGAGACAGACAGATTGGGATAGTTATTTTCCACTAGTAGAGTTTGCTTATAACAATAGGCCTCACAAGGTGACTGGGATGTCTCCCTTTGAGATGAACTATGGCATGAATCCCACTGCTCCTAGTACCATAGGAATGCCTAAGAAATGTCCTAGTGCTTCCGAGTTCTTAGCGAATCTCCAAGCAAACCTTGAAATAGCTAAAGCCAAGATGCATCAAGCAGCTGATAGAGCCAAAGAATATGCTGATAGGAAAAGATCTCCTAGATCCTTTGAGGAAGGAGATCGAGTCTTTCTTCAGGTACTAGCTAGAACTACTTCATTGTCCATAGGGAAGTGTAGTAAGCTATCACCAAGGTACTGTGGACCTTGGAAGATAGTAAAGAAGTTGAGTGATGTTGCATACCGATTAGAGCTTCCTCCAGATTGCAGAGTCCATCCAGGAATCAGCAGCTCTGGTTCGCAAGTACTTTCCCTCATTGATCATTGAGGACAATGATCTTTAGAAGGGGGAGAGAGTATCAGACATTGGTCTACAGAGACCATTTCATGTTTGTGTGGGACGAGGGCTAGTTAGCCAAGGTCCTAAGCTTGGGGGTATATCCTAAGGTATTTGATGGTTAGTGGGGATGAGTGTTGCATGCTGGCCACATGGCGACGCTAGATCATTCCAGATCACTGCTATTTTAGATACAAGAGGATATAAATGGATGGGAAGAGAGTGACACACACATCATTCGCATTCCTTCTTTTGAGGAGATCCTCACAATGGTCATCAATGAAAGTAACATAAATCCTGCAACTGCCCATAGATGTGGTCTTTGCAGGACCCCAAACATATGTATGTACTATTTCTAGCACATCTCACTAACATGCTTGTCATGCGGAAACGATGATCTTGACTATTTACCAAATTGACATGCTACACATACCTTTTGCATCTTTGCAACCTTGAAATTTGGTAGTCCATGGACAATCTCCTTTGAATTCATCAATTTTAGCCTTTGCAAGTTTGCATCTCCAATCCGTTTATGCCACATCTATATATCTGCAATAACTCTTGCACCTTTTGCAAACATGGCTACATTCATTTTTAGGAATTTTCACATTTAAGGTGAACATCCTACCCACTTTGTTTCCTTTGGCAATCAATCTTCCATCTCATTTGTATTCTTATACATATAACCCATCATCATTGAACCTGACTTGTAATCCCTGGTCAACCAGTTGTCCAACAGAAATCAGATTCTTTGTTATATTTGGAACATGCAACACATCAACAAGATGTTTTACCTTCCCGTCCTCCATGGACAATGCTATGTTTCCTGTATGCTTGATAGGGTGTGATGTGTTATCGCCTGTTTCAACACATCCAAAAACTGGCAATTTCTGCAAAGTACTAAACCATTCCGCATAACTGGTCATGTGATTGAAGCACCTGAATCAACATACCGAACATTATCATTCGATTTTGAAACACCAACAGACATTATATTCATCATGTGATGTTGAAATGAACAGCTTTTCAGAATCATCTGCACTCGTGGATGCATAGTTGTTTTGTTGCCTTTTGTTATTTTGATTCTTCAACTTGCAATCATATTTAAAGTGTTTAGGTTTACCATAATTCCAACATCCTTTACTGTCATTACCTGAATCATTTCTTTGGAAATTTCTGCGACCTCTTTGGCTCCCCCTGCCTCGAAACTGTCCTCTTCCTCTTGCATGATTCTGTTGTTGATCTTGGTCTTGGTTATTGTTTTCTCTTCCACTTCCGAAAGCTCTACCTCTGCCAGAGTAGAATACCTGCTCAAAATTGGTCTTTCCTTGGGAGTTTGAATCCTCACCAAGATTCTTTTCTTCAATAATCAACATGGATACCAAATCAATAAAATTCAGAATATTTTCTCTGGTCTATATAGAAGTTTTGAACTGCTTATATGCAGCTCCTAAACCATGAAGGCACACTTCCACCTTATCATTATCATCTAAATTCATGCCAATAGATGCAAATGACTCACATATGCTTTTGATTTTCAGGGTGTAGTCACTTACCGACATGCCCTTCTTCTCCAATGTATGCAGCTCGTTCTTGAGTTGCAATTTTCGTGCCTTTGTATTGGTCTCATACAATGTTACCAAACTATTCCAAGCCTCTTTCGGAGTCTTGGCATCTTGTATGTGCCCAATCATGCTATCCTGCATGCTAATATATAGCCAATACATTACCTTTCGTGCTCCTTGATTCCATTCCTTATATGCTCTTAACTAGTCCACAGTCCGATTCCTCTCTGGTAACTATGGAGTATTTTCGTTCTCTCCTTTGATGTACTTCCAGTAGCCTTTTCCCATCAAGAAATTCATCATTCTAAATCTCCAAGCATGGAAGTTGTTCTTGTCCAGCTTATCGCTCATAAGCTGACTTATTCTATCTACATGTGCCATTTTTGTAGCTATTCACAACACAACAAAACACTACAAGCAGCACTTCTGCTTGAAGTCGCACTATGATGTGACAGTTCGATCCCAGAGAAACACAGTTTTTGTGTATCAACAATACACAGAATCGCTTGACATTCTGGATCTGGAATATGTGAGTGTTGCCGAACAAGATGCCAGTTATAGTCTCCGAAACTGACCTTGTTTTTCTATGGGCCCCACCTTGTGGTCTCTAAACAGAGGTTGAGATGGCTCCGAAACTTTGATCTAACAAAAACAAGTGACCCTAGAGGGTTAACTCTCGAAAACATTTTGAGGTCTTCTACCTTCATGCCAATTTTCGTAGTAATTTGAGGTTGTTTGTGAATCGCACTTTCTCCATGCCTTCTTGCGTACTCTACACTACACCGTTCGCCTTCTCCATGAGCTCTCTATAGCCACACTGGCTATAATACCATGTCATGAGGAAGGAGATAAGGAAGAGAGCTCACGTTACCCTTGGAGATAGTAACTGATCAAGGTATGCACTTTGCAAATACCTTAATGCAAGTGCTTATGAAAACATTCCAGATTGTGCACAAATTCAGTTCTCCCTATTACCCATGAGCAAATTGACTTGCTGAGAGTACCAACAAATCTCTCTTAAACATCTTGAAGACACTGGTGTTAGATTTCCTAGAGACATGGGACCAATTTCTACCTGCAGTACTATGGGCTTATCGTACCACATACAAAGTAGTGATCGAAACAACTCCTTTTAAGTTGGCGTATGGATTGGAAGCAATTGCACCGATGGAACTCGTGGTTCCCAGTTTACGTGTGGCTCTGGAACGGAAGCTCTTACCAGAAGAATCTTTTCCCTTTCGATTGGAGGCTTTACAGTCCTTGGATGAACAACGTCTGGAGAGTTTCCTGGTGATGTAGGAAGTGTAGCTGAGACAGACCAAAACCCATGATCGTTTCCTCAAAACTCCCGTGTTTACGGTAAACCAATTGGTCCTCTTCTATAATGCTAAGTCTAATAGATCTGTCAAAAAATTTAAGCTACGATGGTTCGGTCCATACCAGATTGCTAAACAAGTGGGACCCGCAACTTTTCGGTTATCTACCTTAACTGGTCACCTTCTCCCTAAAGTTATTAATGGTTCGAAGCTTCGACCCTACTATCCGTCGTCCACCACCTCGTGAGGTGTCTTCAATATTTTTTCTCTTTTACGCTTGCTCCTCTTTTCCATCACCTTTCTTTTCTGCTCTCCGTGTTTCAGTTGACCAACTAACCGTAATCTTTTCGTTTTCTTATCTAACCATGATTAATAGCCACCTCTATTTCACTGTGTCTGTTAATACATGCATGTCGCCATTATGTCGGTATATTTCCAATACTGCATTATGATCAGGTAATCAGGTACCACCTAATCATAATGCAGGATTGGAAATATACCGACATAATGGCGACATGCATGTATTAACAGACACAGTGAAATAGAGGTGGCTATTAATCACGGTTAGATAAGAAAACGAAAAGATTACGGTCAGTTGGTCAACTGAAACATGGAGAGCAGAAAAGAAAGGTGATGGAAAAGAGGAGCAAGCGTAAAAGAGAAAAAATATTGAAGACACCTCACGATGTGGTGGACGACGGATAGTAGGGTCGAAGCTTCGAACCATTAATCACTTTAGGGAGAAGGTGACCAGTTAAGGTAGATAACCGAAAAGTTGCGGGTCCCACTTGTTTAGCAATCCGGTATGGTCCGAACCATCGTAGCTTAAATTTTTTGACAGATCTATTAGACTTAGCATTATAGAAGAGGACCAATTGGTTTCCCGTAAACACGGGAGTTTTGAGGAAACGATCATGGGTTTTGGTCTGTCTCAGCTGCACTTCCTACATCACCAGGAAACTCTCCAGACGTTGTTCATCCAAGGATCGTAAAGCCTCCAATCGAAAGGGAAAAGATTCTTCCGGTAAGAGCTTCCGTTCCAGAGCCACACGTAAACTGGGAACCACCAGTTCCATCGGTGCAATTGCTTCCAATCCATACGCCAACTTAAAAGGAGTTGTTTCGATCGCTACTTTGTATGTGGTACGATAAGCCCATAGTACTGCAGGTAGAAATTGGTCGCATGTCTCTGGGAAATCTAACACCAGTTTCTTCAAGATGTTTAAGAGAGATTTGTTGGTACTCTCAGCAAGTCAATTTGCTCATGGGTAATAGGGAGAACTGAATTTGTGCACAATCTGGAATGTTTTCATAAGCACTTGCATTAAGGTATTTGCAAAGTGCATACCTTGATCAGTTACTATCTCCAAGGGTAACGTGAGCTCTCTTCCTTATCTCCTTCCTCATGACATGGTATTATAGCCAGTGTGGCTATAGAGAGCTCATGGAGAAGGCGAACGGTGTAGTGTAGAGTACGCAAGAAGGCATGGAGAAAGTGCGATTCACAAACAACCTCAAATTACTACAAAAATTGGCGTGAAGGTAGAAGACCTCAAAATGTTTTCGACAGTTAACCCTCTAGGGTCACTTGTTTTTGTTAGATCAAAGTTTTGGAGCCATCTCAACCTCTGTTTAGAGACCACAAGGTGGGGCCCATAGAAAAACAAGGTCAGTTTCGGAGATTGTAACTGGCATCTTGTTCGGCAACACTCACATATTCCAGATCCAGAATTTCAAGTGATTCTGTGTATTGTTGATACACAAAAACTGTGTTTTTCTGGGATCGAACTGTCACATCATAGTGCGACTTCAAGCAGAAGTGCTGCTTGTAGTGTTTTGTTGTGTTGTGAATAGCTACAAAAATGGCACATGTAGATAGAATAAGTCAGCTTATGAGCGATAAGCTGGACAAGAACAACTTCCATGCTTGGAGATTTAGAATGATGAATTTCTTGATGGGAAAAGGCTACTAGAAGTACATCAAAGGAGAGAACGAAAATACTCCATAGTTACCAGAGAGGAATCGGACTGTGGACTAGTTAAGAGCATATGAGGAATGGAATCAAGGAGCACGAAAGGTAATGTATTGGCTATATATTAGCATGCAGGATAGCATGATTGGGCACATACAAGATGCCAAGACTCCGAAAGAGGCTTGGAATAGTTTGGTAACATTGTATGAGACCAATACAAAGGCACGGAAATTGCAACTCAAGAACGAGCTGCATACATTGGAGAAGAAGGGCGTGTCGGTAAGTGACTACACCCTGAAAATCAAAAGCATATGTGAGTCACTTGCATCTATTGGCATGAATTTAGATGATAATGATAAGGTGGAAGTGTTCCTTCATGGTTTAGGAGCTGCATATAAGCAGTTCAAAACTTCTATATAGACCAGAGAAAATATTCTGAATTTTATTGATTTGGTATCCATGTTGATTATTGAAGAAACGAATCTTGGTGAGGATTCAAACTCCCAAGGAAAGACCAATTTTGAGCAGGTATTCTACTCTGGTAGAGGAAGAGGCAGAGGTAGAGCTTTCGGAAGTGGAAGAGAAAACAATAACCAAGACCAAGATCAACAACAAAATCATGCAAGAGGAAGAGGACAGTTTCGAGGCAGGGGGAGCCCAAGAGGTCGCAGAAATTTCCAAAGAAATGATTCAGGCAATGACAGTAAAGGATGTTGGAATTATGGTAAACCTAAACACTTTAAATATGATTGCAAGTTGAAGAATCAAAATAACAAAAGGCAACAAAACAACTATGCATCCACGAGTGCAGATGATTCTGAAAAGCTGTTCATTTCAACATCACATGATGAATATAATGTCTGTTGGTGTTTCAAAATCGAATGATAATGTTTGGTATGTTGATTCAGGTGCTTCAATCACATGACCAGTTATGCGGAATGGTTTAGTACTTTGCAGAAATTGCCAGTTTTTGGATGTGTTGAAACAGGCGATAACACATCACACCCTATCAAGCATACAGGAAACATAGCATTGTCCATGGAGGACGGGAAGGTAAAACATCTTGTTGATGTGTTGCATGTTCCAAATATAACAAAGAATCTGATTTCTGTTGGACAACTGGTTGACCAGGGATTACAAGTCAGGTTCAATGATGATGGGTTATATGTATAAGAATACAAATGAGATGGAAGATTGATTGCCAAAGGAAACAAAGTGGGTAGGATGTTCACCTTAAATGTGAAAATTCCTGAAAATGAATGTAGCCATGTTTGCAAAAGGTGCAAGAGTTATTGCAGATATATAGATGTGGCATAAACGGATTGGAGATGCAAACTTGCAAAGGCTAAAATTGATGAAGTCAAAGGAGATTGTCCATGGACTACCAAATTTCAAGGTTGCAAAGATGCAAAAGGTATGTGTAGCATGTCAATTTGGTAAATAGTCAAGATCATCGTTTCCGCATGACAAGCATGTTAGTGAGATGTGCTAAAAATAGTACATACATATGTTTGGGGTCCTGCAAAGACCACATCTATGGGCAGTTGCAGGATTTATGTTACTTTCATTGATGACCATTGTGAGGATCTCCTCAAAAGAAGGAATGCGAATGATGTGTGTGTCACTCTCCTCCCATCCATTTATATCCTCTTGTATCTAAAATAGCAGTGATCTAGAATGATCTAGCGTCGCCATGTGGCCAGCATGCAACACTCATCCCCACTAACCATCAAATACCTTAGGATATACCCCCAAGCTTAGGACCTTGGCTAACTAGCCCTCGTCCCACACAGACATGAAATGGTCTTTGTAGACCAATGTCTGATACTCTCTCACCCTTCTAAAGATCATTGTCCTCAATGATCAATGAGGGAAAGTACTTGCGAACCAGAGCTGCTGATTCCTGGATGGACTCTGCAATACTTTTTACTCGATGATCGATACTGCCTCCCAAGAACCCGTCAATTTCACATCCTTTTTCTTTTGGCGCATTCACCATGAATGCTTATCAGCTACAAAACAATTAGCCAAGCATGACATTCCTTGCACTCGATTACCCCATCTCCTTACCCTTCTCCTTTCGGTGCTCCAAGCCACGCAACCCCCTCCAACCAATACTATTCTGTTACACGAGGAATCTACACAGATGCTGGAAGACGACGATGATGAAGACCTGCTTCATTTTTTCCAACGGAAACGCAAACGCATTAGCCCATTGCACAGCCAGGTGCAGGGTTCCATTGCGCGTCAAGAAGTTGAACTCTTTCATGACACCGCCACTTCCTTACAGGTAGAATCTGTCCTGCCATCTCCTAATCAGCAACCAGACAAGGATATTATTATGGAATATGTAGCTGAAGTCTCATCACGGGAGGAATCTCAGCAACTGGATGCTGTGTGAAGGAGATAGTGGAAACTACTGTTGTTACCGACTATCAACCTCCATCTTCACCAATCACAGATGCCCAAGCAGATGCAGTCAATCAAACTGCAGACGCCCAAGCAGATGCAATCAATCAATTGACTGGAAATGCAGAGGTAATTACCGAAGCCGCCTAGTTAGTACCACCGATTGAGACCGGAATAGTTTTGGTTCCAACTGCCCTTATCCCTCTTCCTCCTCCAATTACCCTTCCTGATACTGCTGTCGTTCTTCCCGTTGCACCTTCAACTGATATTCGTGAAGCGTCAACCCATCTCCTTTCCTCTCCCAACTACTCTCCACCCTCCTCACCTCATCTGTTGTCTGCCTCATCATCACAACCTCCTCCTTCTCTTCCCCCCCAGTAGTAATGTTCAAGGAATTGGCATCTATGGGCCAACTTCTCATTCAATTTTCTCAACAACTCCCTTTCCAGATGAAGATGGCAACTCAAACAATTCAACAGGAACTGCAGGGTAAGGTTGACCTTCTAGAAGCCGATATCGCACCCCTTCAAGAGGAAGTGCTCGCTGCGAAGGTTGAGACCAATACCTGTGAAGAGCAGATTCGTCTTTTACAAGACGAATTGAATGAGAAGAACGTTCTCCTTGCTGCTCGCGATGAAGAAATTTCTCAATTGGAACAAATGGTACGTGATAAAGAGGATGCCAGGGTTGTGCTAGGAAATTTACTGGAGGATACACGCACAAATCTTGCTGTGGTAGAGCAAAAAGGACAGGAAATGGCCGACCTTGCCATGCAAACCACTGCAGAGTTAAAGTAGGTGTCCGAAGGCCTTTTCCAGAAAGGTCGTGATTTGGAAGCAGAGATTGGCCAGGCTATTTAGTTAAAGAAGGATATGGAAGCGATTAAATAGGAGAGAGAGGCTTATTATAAAACGATGCAGTTTCAAGCTCAAGAACTTGAAAGAAGAGAAAAACAGTTAGGAGCTCAGGCAGACAGGCTCTCGCGAATTGATGCAGATATAGCAAAAATGAAGCTGCAACGAGACGCTGCTCTGGCCAATGATTTTTATTTACATGAATCTTTTTTGCAGACTCAGATCGAATTACTTATCAATCAGGTTATAGCTGCCAATTCGGTTAGAACTGATGCACAACTTATACAACCAACTATTTTGAAAGATATGCTAGATTCCCTCAAGCAGAAGATTACCCGTACATTTAAATTAGCTCGGACTATGTATATTCAGGGAATCATAGAAGAAAATTGATTTTGTAATCACCATTTTTGGGTTCGAGTCCACCGTGCGTGCTAGTGTTAGCCGCTGGAAAGGAACTCATACTTTTGTAATATATATTCTGAAAAGTCGCACACATCATGAAAAGGCGTAGCACAAAGTTGTAACCTTTGGGGGAAGATTAATGAGAAAATTCGCGTGAAGCAGATAGGTAGACGCCGTTCTGTTCGTCTGGGCGGAAGCCGGAAGCGAAGCGCTATTTGCCAACCTCTGTGTAATACTGTGTCTTCTATCAATTCAATTGATTAAGTTTAATCATTAAGTGAAGTTAAACGAAGTATTAGTAAATTGATTAACACGATAAGTGAAGAAGTTGTATGGTACACTGTCTGATGTGGAAGTGTATTGAGGAATGTATCCGAACCAGTACTCGAAAATACTCCAGATTAACGTGTTATTTCGGTGAAGTAGTATAGTACTACTATGTAGATCGGGAAAATACAAACAGGGCCTCTGTTTACAGACCCCTAACCATCCCAAGAACCCAAATTGAAAATAGATTAAACTGGCGAAGGTTTAAACACACCCTACACAATATTCCATAGTAGAGTTAAGGGTTAGAGAAGAAGCACAGGTAAAGGCTAGAGAGCACATTAGACAACATAAGTTAAGGTGATAAGGCCTAGATGTCAATACCAATGCCCCAAGATATCACATGGCTATGTGTACCAAAAAGAGTACACATCCTAGCATCATAGATAGACAACCATTCATCATGGTTGAACTAGGGCACAACATTACAAATAAGACGATCAAAGATCTGATCAATTCTAGAGCTACCACTAGTGTAATTAGGTACTCATGCTGTAAATGATTGGGCATGGAAGTTAAGCCACTAGAAGATTATTTGGTGGGCTTAGGAGGTGTGGAAACCCCTTGTATCGATGAGGTGGACATTCCTATCCTCTTAAAGGACATCCCTTTCAGAGTAAAGTTGCAAGCTTTCTGTAATAAAGTAAGTCTATGATCCAAGGGTCTGGCCGGTTCAGACAGATATGAAATCGGACACCGTTTGGTCATCCGTGTGTATGACCAAAGATCTCGAGTTTAGACTTATGAGAAGGTTGTGCTCTTGTGAACAAGTGATCCACTTAGCTTAGTGGTTAAGTCTCAAGGATGTGAAGGAGGAGGTCTTGGGTTCAACCCCCATGGGGAGCATGGGGAGAGTGTTTTGCCCAAAGAGCTCTAGAGCCTTCTAGAAGCATCCACCCGAGTTAACTCGAGTTAACTGGGACACTTGGCGCACATGTAGTTACATGGCTGACACTTGGCTGGCTAGTATCCACCTGCCCAAGAAGGAAGTCCCCTGGAGAGAGCTATGTATAGAGGCATTTGGTTGGGAGGAGAGTCATCTCTCAAGCATGTGGTGGTCGTAATCTTGCTCTCTTGCATTGGTATCAGAGCCACCCTCTCCATAGCTCTCCTAGATCATCTTGCTCCTTACTCGTTGCGTGCATAACTCTCTTCCGAGCTCGCGGCTGTTTTGACATAGAATACTGAAGTCCGTGACGGATTCGTAGTAGGGGCGACAGTCTTTAGCTAAGGCGCTGGCTATAGCTCAAGGAGGAGATGAGCAAAAGATTGGATCATCTCTGTGTGCTGCCGGCAGGATTCGAACCCCCGCCCCTCTATTGGGAGCGCGTTGCTCTAACCACAAGAGCACATCGACCGCGTGAATATATATACGCAGCAGATGTTAGTGATCAGAGTCGGCGCTGGAGAAGATATCAATTTGTAGATCCAAAAGTGTATATTCTCTGGAGAAGCAGAGGGTATTCGAACCCCCGTCCCCACGTTTAGAGCGCGCTGCCCTATCCACAGAGAGAAGCGTCGTTTGCGATATCTTATAAGCAGAAGATCTCTACAGATCATTACTTCGCTGAAGGAGGCTTCAACCAAGAAGATCCAAAAGTTTATACTCTCTGGTGGATCACGCTCGATATTCTGCAAAAATCGGTCTTCTGCTAAAGTCTGGCGCCGAAAAGCTTTCATCAAGAGCAAGACCAAAAAAAAAAAATTCGCGAGCGCCTGCTGCCGACGGGACTCAAACCTGCATCATCGATTTGAGAGGGAGGCGACCTATCCACGCGCCCAAGGCAATTGACTTGTTCTCTGGTACAGAGCAAAGTCTGCTAAACCAGTAAACAGAGCTGAAGTGCAAGCCCAACTCTCATCCATACAAGGAGCCAAATCAGTTGTTGCAGGCCGAACCCGAGAAGTATTTTGTTTTTAGCCAAAGAAACAACCAAGGAGAATCAAAGAATGAGCAAAGCTTGAAGGAAGTGGAGCCGTGGAGTGAAGATCCGGAGGCCTAACTTCGTCGACCTTGACGAACCAAATCATCAAGAACTATTTCTTGATGAGGAAGCTTCAAGAATGATGAATAGCTCTTGGCAAGGATCAAGGGATGGACGAAGCTATGCTCAAAGCTAAGTATTTTCCAGTTTCTACTTGGCCTTAATGCTTGAATATCTTGTTTTCATTATTCTACACTTAATCCTAGATGCACATTGAAATAGCCAAGATTTCAATTGATTAAGTCTAGATTAGAATAATAAATTAATCCATTTCTCATTCCAAGCATTAGCTTGCATTAAGAAAAGACTTGATTTCAAAAAGATCCTTGTGCATCAAAGAATGTATTTTGGTAGTTTAAATACATATTTCCTTTCCATTGAGTAAGTTTTCGATTGCACCTCAAGGGTATGTTTTTATATCATAGTGCATTAGGACAAAGGAAAGGATATACATGCATCAGGATTGCATGATATACATTCTTAGTACAAGGAAAAAAATCATGCATCAAGCTCATGCATGATTGTTGTATTATTTTTTGGGCATGCAAAGAACATGCATGCATACACATGTGAGCATATGCTTTTGCATATAGATACATGCATTTGCATGATAGAATGGAATGTTGTTTGCAAGTAGATATGAGAATGTAATCTCTTAGTATTTAGCTTACTTTATAAAGCTCGCAGTTTGACATTAGGGAAGACCAAGGACTAGTTAGTTGCAAAGACATACTAGTTCTAGTTTGCAACTCAAGTAATTAGTCGATTTCTTCCCAAGTCGATACTCCGCTATCAAAGACAAATACTTAATGACAATTAAGTATGATAGATGTCTTGCTAGGTATAAGTAAGCACTAGGAGAAAGTTAAGTAATAAGTTTTCTTGATAACCAAGAAAATTTAATTACTTGCAAACTCTTTTGTGATGTATGATGACTCTAAGTCCCAGATGTACTTAGAAAGTCATGCGGCTAAGCTTTACTTGATTAGTTATACTTTATGTAACTTCTCAAGCATCCCAAGGTTGGATGAGAAAGTCAACTATATTTCCAAGTTTCATGAGCACTCTTCTATTTAGAAGATTTCGAAAGTTTTAAAGAAGTTTCTTTGTGGTTTCAAGATTTGTATCTCATGATGAAACCTCGGTAAGTAACTTTTTGGAATTGAGATATGAAATAGTCAAGCCTTCTATTTCATGTGAGATCATTCTCCTACCATGTTTAAGATGAATTTATTTTTGGGAAGGTAGATGTTCCAAGTAGAGGATCTTAATTGATTCATGAACTCTTCCCAAAATACACATAAATTCATATTATATGATAGGTCCAAGGAATGATGAAGGCAAAACCTCTTTAGGATATAAATGTTTTGCCAAGATATAAAGGTACCAATCTTTTATAAATTTTCATTTGATTTCATCAAGGGGTGATGGAAATCAAAGGTTAAACCTCAACATCAATTGATCCTTGACGTCAATAAAAGGATGTTAGGTTCCATAGTTGCATCTCTGGTAAATGATGCAACTAGCTAAGCAGTCTTTAGGAAATAATATAAGTTCCTAAAGACTTGAAGCAAGTGTGAACTTTTCATCTAGGAGTAGAAAGTTCCAAGAAATGGATCTTAAATCCATGAACTTCTCCTAAACAAGTTATAAAGTTCAAAGTGTTCAAAGTTGCATTACTATTGGATCAATCATCAATAGATGCTTGGACTCTAAACATAAATTTGATTAGTGAAATATGTTTAAAGGACTCTAGTAACATCTGAAGATTGACCAATAATAATGAGTCTTGTAGCAAACTCAAGAATAGAAGTCGATATCACATAAACGAAAAGTCAACTTAAACTTTCATACTGGCAAATGTGATATTTCATCTCTAATTTGATACTCAGGAAATAAATACAATTGAATCAGTAAATTTTTTGGATATTATTAGAAAGAATTTCTTTCAAATGTTCTTTTTGCAAAAGATTCCAAGATGAATCATTTGCTCTAAGTTATTTGATTCCCTAGAAGGAATCTCAAGTCTTTGAAGAAATGGCATTCTTTCAAGTTTTGAGAATGAAATTCTTCATACTCTAAGTAGTTCCTTGGACGTCCCAAACCACTAGAAGTGGTATTTCAAGTCCTATTTGTGATATAACCTAAAGGTATATCAAAGACTCTTCGCTTTGGAATCTGAGAGGCATAAGTGTATGCTTGGAATTGAGAAAGATCTCTAAAAATCCTGCAGGTAAGCAAAGAAGCTTAAAGATAGTTTAAGAGATCTTAAAGATAAAGACTATAAGTCTTTATTTTTATCGCAAGATCAACCAAACTTGATCAATCTTGGCCATGATTGTCCAAGTAATGTGCGATTCGAACTACTTTGAAGATTGCCCAAGTATTGGCAATAAAATTCCTGTTGGGAAATTATTCACTCAGGTTCCATTTATTCGATGGAAAAACTGTGAAAAAGAGTAAGTTGTTCCAAGTCTGAACAGAGTAAAGAAATTCCAAGAATGTAGTCTGTAACCGTGAAAATGGTAATTAAGTCTGTGGAAGGTAAAACATAAGTGTTTACCTATCCTTAAAGGGATTTTGGTACAAATCCAAAAAGCATGAGCGGATGCTTAAGACTTAGGCAGTAGAGAGATTCCTATATAAAGTCCCCGGGGTAGGTACCTAAAGCAACAGTAAAGAAAGGAATCTAAAGACAAGAAGTCAAAAGCTCTTGTCACTACAAAATTGGTCAAGAGTGAACCAATTGAACTTGAATTCAAGAAAATTCAAGTACTTGGAATTCTGATTGGTTTTCATTTGAAAACCCTAGTAAAGAAGAATTGATATTCTGTCAAGAGGTATTCAAGTTCCCAAGATTAAGCACAAGATCGTAAAACGATCATGTGAAGGAATCAAAACCTAGAAAATCTAGTTAGAGATAATACCTGGAACTTCTAAATTCTCGTAAAAGAATTGAAGAGATAAGGTACTCGATCAAGAGATGTTTAGACTTTAGGATAAGAATCACCCACACATTAATGTGAATATAAAATAGGGTGGTATGGGACACCAGATTTTATACTCAGATTGATGTAGGAAAGATGGTATGGGACATCGGACCGTGGGATGATAATTATCTTTTAGTCCTAGTTTGGATTTTGAAGTTAGGTTTCATCCTCAAGGGAATTAAGACTTCAAGGAAAGTTTAATTCGTAAAGGATGAAAGTAGTATCTTACGATACTTCAAGATAACTTCAAGATCAAGGAAACTGAAGATATGAAGTAAGTAACTTCTAAGATCTTCTTCGAACACTTCAAGCTTAAGTGTTGTCAATCATAAATATTTGATAAATCTCTGGAAAAGTTGAACTTTGACTTTGAGTTGCTCTTTTCAACCAAGGATTTGATTGACTAAGTCAAGCATCAAGTTTCTAGTATAACTTGGTAAATTCACTCTTTTGACTCAAAGAAACGCACAAGAATTGCATTTCCAGTAAGGAGTCAAAAGATTGAATGTGACCTGAACTTAGTCTCAAGTGAAGCATTATTTGAATACTAAACTCATCAACAGAACCTCAATGGATCGACACACTGATGTTGTTTTCCACACGAGTATCTTGTGGTTGGATGATGTTTTCGAGTTGCTTTGAATCTTTTTGAGAATCCAGCTTATTTCTCTTAAAGATAAAGAAAATGCTTCAAATCCCTGTTGAAATAGATCTTTGAAAAGTTGAAGTCCTAAGTCATCTAGTCTTTGACTCATAACAAATTTACGTATCTTCGAAGAATGAATTGGTTGTACATAGTTTTAGTTATTTCTCTCCGCGTTCCAAAACTTTTGGAATGGGCTCGGACATGGTATCTGATTCCTTTTGCAAAAGACCAGGGTTAGCTGGTTAGAATTAGATAACTAACTTGAACATCCTAGATAGATGTTATGTACCAGAACCTTTTCAATCTTCCAAAGCTGATAAGTCTAAGTGGACTTATTTATTTGAGTTTGCTTCCAGTTATAGCATAAAAGATTTCCTAGAGTCCAGTAAACTCTAGAATAGGGACGTTAGGAATTGCTCATCAGATTGACAATTCCCAAGAACTTTCAGTTAAAGTCTTTTGAGAAAAGTGTCCTAAAGTTGGAAAATTTTCATTTTGAATTTGAATTGATCAAGTTAGTATGGTTGACTCAACAAAAATGGTAAACTTTCTCCTACAGTTTATATAGGATTTTGTAACCCATTTGGACAAAGTAGTCCTCTAGTCGGGTCGAAAAATCCAGTAACTGTTGGATCAAAGTAAACCATTGTATAAACATCCAAGTTAGATGTTTGAGACAACCAAACTCCAAGTTCTTCAAAACAAATTCAAGTGAATCAAGAGTTCTCAAAGTCTTGCAAGGGATAAGAATCCCACTGTCATTACTAAGTCCATGCACTAGTCATGCCCAGAAATGGACTAGTAATTTGAATCCACCCAGTTCACATGTTTGTGCCTAGATCGCACATCTAGAAACTGTGAATTAGCTAGGGATGTATTTAGATCCACCCTCATTATTCTTCACTAGTTTGTACTTTGTCCTGTTCATCAAAGTGCAAAACCAGATAGTGTTTTGAATCATTTGGGCAGGGATGCCACCACAGAGATGAGACATGTTCTTCCAGTTCTAGAACATGACCATGTTCTTCCAGTTTTAGAACATGAGGCTCGGGGGTTGCCTACAGTATGTATATAGCTCTATTTTCGAGGACGAAAATATTTTCCAAGGGGAAAAGAATGTAATAAAGTAAGTCTATGATCCAAGGGTCTGGCCGGTTCAGACAGATCTGAAATCAGACACCGTTTGGTCATCCGTGTGTATGACCAAAGATCTCGAGTTTAGACTTATGAGAAGGTCTTGTGCTCTTGTGAACAAGTGATCCACTTAGCTTAGTGGTTAAGTCTCAAGGATGTGAAGGAGGAGGTCTTGGGTTCAACCCCCATGGGGAGCATGGGGAGAGTGTTTTGGCCAAAGAGCTCTAGAGCCTTCTAGAAGCATCCACTTGAGTTAACTCGAGTTAACTGGGACACTTGGCGCACATGTAGTTACATGGCTGACACTTGGTTGGCTAGTATCCACCTGCCCAAGAAGGCAGTCCCCTGGAGAGAGCTATATATAGAGGCATTTGGTTGGGAGGAGAGTCATCTCTCAAGCATGTGGTGGTCGTAATCTTGCTCTCTTGCACTTTCCATGATGAGGAAATCACAAAACATATGATATTAGGGTAGGATTAGTTGTATGATCACGCTATTGACTTAAACTTGCAACAACAATCACTTCAGGTCTAGGTTAACAAGCAATGCCTAATAGTTGAATTGGAAGGAAGGGGCCCTTTTGATTCCAATACCCCGCACTTTACAAGCACTATAGAGTCCAATGTGCACCATTCATCACCTATTTTTGGGCAAGAGGTGCAAGTGTTGGAACCCCATGCTCTTCCAAAAGTATCAACATCACAATCGGAACCATCAATTTTATAGAGCAGAGGAGGACAACTATAACCAGATGGCAAGGAGGCCACCTTGGTGACAAAAGCTACTACAAAACCTCGCTACTTGTGCACAAGAACTAAAGCTAAACCAAACTGCAGGACTAATGGGTGATGAAAGGCAAGCAACCACCAGCTTTGCCCCAACAATTTCCATCCAAGCAAGCCAACCATGCCAAAAGAAGAACCAAGCAACGAGGACAAGCTCAACCACAACGTATCCAACAAATTTGGGTGTCTAAGGAATTCGTTTGAGCTCAACAAGGGTGATTACACATGTGGGTAACCAAGGAACTCTTACATACACAAAACCCTATGCTCTTCCTCATGAAAAGAGTCTCAACAAGAAGCCAAGGAGAGGCAAGGGTCAGAACCAAGCACAAAGATCAAAAGAAGATCAACTCACCTCTTCGGCCATAGTCTTAGCAAGAAGGGTATGGGTTCAGAAGCCTAAAGCACCAGTAGCCCCCATAGAACCAAAGACCCAACCAGGAAGGATACAAAATTTTAGAAACCATCCAAAGATGAAGAGGCCAAAAGTGATCTATATGTGCCCAAACACTGTTCTAAAATGGATATGTATAAGGAGGAATGATCAATTGTCATTCAACCATTGATTGATTGCATATTTTGAGGTCAAATGGATACCTCTAAAAAAAGATTGCACAAACATCTACAAGTAACATCGAAAGCTTTGATGTGCAAAAACCATGTGCCCTTGGCATAACCTCGTCTTTTGCACCATTCAAGTCATGCATTTTCATAGTATGCATTAATATAGGGACGCATTACAAGGTCATGCATAGACACAGTTGAGAGTTCTAGGCAAATGAGACACATTTGAGATATGTAAACTATTTTATTGATACTTACCTATTTCTTCTTCTTTTGTGACACTGTTCCTTTAAAAAGAAGAACAAGAAGAAAAAAAAGAAAATGAGAAGGGGCAAGACCATGTGCTCGAAGAATCTCATAAGTAGACCATCAATAAGGACATCCATCAACAATGAAAGACAAGCCAACTGCTAATCACCATAATGGGAGTACAACATGAAGAGATGACCATCGACTGACCTTTCATCATGGTAAGAATCCCTTACTTTGGCAACACTATAATAATGATAGATTAGGAAAACTTGTTTGTCCGCATACCCTCGAGCACTTAGCTCACGTCCCATTTTTTCACACCATACTTCTTACAATGTGTTCCCCAAGTAAGCATGCATAAGGCCACATTACAAGGCCGTGGACAAGGCACATACCCATGTTTGAAAGATCCAGAGGACATCAAGGTTACAACATCAATACCTATCAAACAATTCACAACCGATAGCTGCTCAAAATCAACATTGACAACCTCTTTTGAGAAACTAGCAATTTTTGAAAGCTCACAAAGACACCATCATGCTGAAATCCAAGGAAGAAGCACATACAAAGGGACTAGAACTTGCAAAAGGCTAGTAGTGGCAAAATGAAGAATAGGACAATTGATCCTACCACATTTGTAAGACAAACCACTCTTGTTGATACATGATGGATGCTACCTCTCAAAGTACTACATGGAACACCACTCCAACAAGGGTCTCTTAGGGATGACAAACTCAAGAGGGGTGGGAATGTTGATACTCAAGGTTAGACATGAGGCATGGGAACGTTTCTTTAGAAGTGGATACACAAGAAGAGGGAGCATATAGGGAGCTCAAAGAAGTATATGTCAAAATTTTTAAAAGAAAACCCTATAAAAACAATAATTTTGATCACTAAAAACCATTGTAAATATCATTTCACATTTTTCAGCTCCATTTGTGCAAGTCCAGGAGTCCTTGAGCTTAAGAAGCATATGTAGAACTCATGTTTCAGGTTTCATAAATTTTAGAGCTCATTTGAGCCCTCAAATAGCATCAAGAACCTAATTTTTAACTATGCCGGCCATTACGTTTGAAACTAGCCAAAACTAATAAGAAAAAGATAAAAAGAGCTAGAAAGCTCATTTTTGAGGTGATAAAGTTAGAGAAATAGCTTCTTGAAGAGTGTAATTCAGTTATTGAGAATCAAATCTTTGATTGTTCCTATCTTTGTTATCTTGCCTTGTGTGCGTGTGTGTGTGCATGTATGTGCTTGTCAAGCACATTAGCTTACCACAATTGCTCACGATCTTCATATCCTCCTCACGTCTCCATAGATTGACAAGTAAAGGAGGTTGTGCTCATGCTTGGGCTACAATGTTTACACTTGAATGATTGCATTTCTTTCAATTGGTTCGATAATGTTTCTATTGGAGTTAGAGTTCTGTGGAAGCATGCAAGAAGCACAATGAAGAAGAAGAAGAAGAAGCTTGGAGCACAACAAGCAATACTGAATGTATTACCAAGAGAATGTACAAAGATAAGTAACCCATTATGGTAAAAGGCATATATACAAGCCAAGGGAAAAAAACCTCCTAAAGAGGGAAAAAAGTGCCGCAACGGTGTCGGAAAGTTTTCAACCTTTCCGTTGATGACCAGAGAAAATGAAATCAACTTTATTGGTGAACTCAAACCTTTTATATCACTGTTGATCAGTTGTTCTGGATTGATGTAACTACTATCGAAGTGTTTACAGGTACGAGAAATGACGAAGAACATATGTTCATATTAGGGTTTCCCCTAATTTCACATTTAATGAGTGTTTTATATTTATACATGCAAGAAACATGGGTATATAACCCTAGGATTTCGTAAGTTCATATGATTTTATGTTAATTGGGTTAAACAAAAGGGTCTCAAAAGGATTCTAATGGGTTATTGTTAGGGTTTATTTAAGTGTTAATGGGCTCATGAGAGGGTTCAAAAGGGTTTTAAGGGGTTTTAGTGTGCAAGATGATTGGGAATGAAGATTAGCATTAGTTTAAAGGGTTGAAACAATTAATATTTAATGAAATTAATCTATAATTTAACATTGGTTAGCTTATAAAATAAAAATATAGTTTAATTAGTTACCTTAATAGTGTGTGTGAGTTTCAATATTAA
Organism: Ceratopteris richardii; assembly: GCA_020310875.1. Classification (NCBI taxonomy): domain Eukaryota; kingdom Viridiplantae; phylum Streptophyta; class Polypodiopsida; order Polypodiales; family Pteridaceae; genus Ceratopteris; species Ceratopteris richardii. The sequence continues at coordinate 52,149,550 of CM035441.1, read as the reverse complement.
GGTTCTACTTAATTAATTTTTTAACCTAAGCCTAATTTAAATGCATTATTAAATTAAGAAAATTAGGATAATTAAATTAAAATGAAAATGAAGTGGATAATTAATGAGTGGTGTATGTGAGTGGTATTTAAAGAGTGGTGTGAGTTAAGTGTGTAACTAAAGTGGTTAAAGTAAACAATTAAAGATGTGGTAGCTATTTGTGCAAGATAAAAGAATGGATTAGATAATTTATGCATTTAAAGTGCAAAAAGTATGTGATTAAAAGAATGGAACAAGTGAGTTATGTGAGAAAAGTTAATTTAAAGTATGGTGGAAAAATATGGGTTAAAGAATGGATGAGAAATAAAGTAGAAACCAAAAGAACGGTAAGCTGAGGATCTGTGTGAGTATATATATGTGTATGTGCAATGAGTTTTTCCTAATGTTTTTTTTTTCAGGTAGATTTTCTTCCTCTTTCTGCTTCGTTTTCCTTCATCTCCATGTCAATGCATCTCATCATAGAGAGAGAAAGAGACAATTAGTCAATTATGATGACTATGGCGACTGATACGCTAGAGAGGAGTGTAGAGAGTGAGTGAGATTCCCTCTTGTCAAGCACAGATTTGAACGGCAGCCACGTAGTCGCTCGTTGAAGAGAGAGGCAACGGTGCACATTCTGATGGCGACAGGCTGTCCATTCTGGCAACGCTCTGATTGCACAGAGGGAGATGGAGAGAGAGAACGACTGTAGAGAGAGAGAGAACGGCAAGTGGTGGTGATGGTCTGACAGGTCGAAGGTAGAGAGAGGTTGTCTTGGCGATGTTTAGGCATGCAGAGAGAGAATTAGAGGAGAGAGAGAGTTTGAGAGATTTGTTTTTTATTTTTATTATTATCCTCTGTCCCTTCCTCGTGGCGGCCATGTAGGCTGGAGACGTAGAGAGAGAGAGAGAGAGAGAGAGAGAGAGAGAGATGACTGTGTGTATATGAATGCAAATTAGAGTAATTTTGTGTGTAATCATTCATGAGTTAAAGAGTGATAAGTGCACACTAATTAGTGTTAATATATGTGCATAAGTGTATTTAGATGAAAAATGCATATGCACAAATGTAGGTATACATAAATGCATATATGCGTGTTTAGCATATAACATATTAGTGTGCATCTTTGGGAGTAACTTGCTAATGTAGGAAACTTTGAGAGTTTTATGTCTCCTCAATTAGAAGTGGAAAGGGTAATTAAATATTTCTAAAGTTTAATTATATATTAGTATATATAAGTACATATTAATATGTGCGTATGTGCTAGTATATATGTATATGCATACATGTATATGCATGCAGGATGTTAGTTTACATGAATCGATGCATATGTATGACCTAATGAATGTGTGTATGCTTCATATTAATTTATGTTTCTACATGTGCATGATTATATGTATTCCAAAAGAAGTGATGTATATGTATTTAGAAGTGTGTAATGTAAGCATGCATGTGTGCTAGTATGTGAGTGTATTAGCATATATTAGTATAATTGTAAGCATGCATGTAAAGTTCATTAGTATGCATGAGGAATGTATGCATTAGAGTGCATGTGAATGCTTTAATGTATGCATGAACATATGCATGTGTATAGAAATATTGTGTGAATTATATTTTATGTTTCTTATTGATTTTTGTAATATTACTAATACCTAATGTTTTTTTTCAGAAACATTGAACATTAAAGAGCAATTGAAGTAAAGCAAAGTGAAGTGAAGTGACAGATTGAAGATCCATTTACCTTATATTTTCATTTAGTCAATTACCTATTTGTTTAGACATTTATCCTATTACTAAACCCTTACATTTGTATTAGAGTTATTGATTTGAGCCATTAGCTTATCAATTCATTTGTTCAAGTAGATTTAACATCAATATTATTTCCCATTGATTTCTTTGATGTCTTCTGAGTTATTCCATAAAGTCTGAGTACAGTAATATTGAAAACATTGAAAAAGCAACCGAAGGCCCTAATCATACTTAAAAGCACCTTGCGTGCAGTCACACGGTTAGGTCAACGTGATGCTTTTGGATGAACGCCAGCCTACCTTCACACCCCTCTACGACAACTTTGGTGAACCCGACGTGAAGCGTGACGATCGTGTGCTTAGGACTTATGTTGCATTTTCAGTTTTAATTTCTAATTTATCTTCTTTTTTTCTGTATAGGAAACTTGAAGATTGAAAGTTGTGACAAAACGTGAAGAGTTTGCTATCTCCTTTTTTCCTTGGTGAGCATCTCCACGAGAAGAAGGATTTCCAACTGGTGGAGTTTCGTCGCTTCAAACCCCCCTCATCAACATTCAAGAGAATCAAGACATAGTCATAGTCATTTTAGTTTTGTGTTTAAGATTGTTTTAACATTTACTTTCGAACCTCTTCAGCAAAGATATCATCAAGTAAGGTGTTTTAAGTTCTTTATTTTTTAGTTTACACACATCACTTAAAAAGAAAAGTTGTTTTCATCTACACTAGGATCTAAGCACTTTCATATTAAGCATTAAAAAAGTATTTGAATCTTTCTTTTGTATTTATGAAAGATTTAAATTTTACTTAAAGCATTTAAATATCTGCATTTTAGGAAAAGCCATTATTTTTGCATCATAAAAAAGAAAAGAATTTAAGTTTTGAAAAAGAAAGATTGTTTGCTTTATTTTCATTGCATAAAGAAAAAAGCTTTTAGCATAAAAATAGATTAAGTTTAGGTTACTTTTGATTCATAGTTAATGCTTTTATTTTTTTCAAAGAAATTATTTTTTAAAGAAAATTAATATTAAACTAAAGGACTTAAATCAAGAAAATTTATAAAAACTACTTTATTAGGTTTTTGAATATAAGAGATAAATTTAGGTTGTTGAAATCAAAATTATTTATAGTAAAGCCTAGGACTAGGGTAAAGCCATCCCTGGCTTTATCAACTAGTGATAGATTTAGGCAATTTAGAGAGCAATTAGATCCAGCTATTAGGGAACTTCTTCTCTATTGGAAACATTATCAAGAACGCAAAATGGAGGAGATGTTTAGGAATATGATGATAGAAAAGCAAGGGACACGTACAATCCAAGCTATTCTAAAAGAAAAAGGAAAATTTACCGGATTAAACATTACAGAATACCTGGATGCATTTGAGGAGCAAGTGCAAATCCAGGGATTACCTGAAGATGTGCTAGTTAAATACTTTGGACGTGTTGTTTCTAGTTCAATTCTCAAATCTATACAAGAGCATGCTGAAAAAACATGGGAGGAATTTAGAAAGGAACTTCATAAAATGTTCTACCTCGAGGATTTTAGCCAGCACAGTCGGGAAGGATTTCTGCGTTGGTTAAACACTGTTAAGAGCAATGGGTCTTTAACTCATCTTCACGGTGAGTTTATGAGACGTCTGGCTCAACTTCCTGAAGATGACAGAAATGCTATTAATCCAGATGTGATTATATATTTTCTTAAGATGCTTAATCCTAAGGATAGGGCTGAAATTGAAAGACGAATAGAGGAGCCAGGAAAAAGGTATGGGCTAACTGATGACTGTGAGAAAGTCAAAAAAGAGATAGAGGCTGTTGCTCAAATGAAGCAAAGACAAACGCTTTTGTATGCTAAATCTGATGCTTCTCAGCCTAGAGAGATTCCTACTACAAGGCAAGCTGACATGCCAATGCTTGCTACTATGGCTACGGCTAATAATTCAGCTGCCACTAAAGCTCCCATAGAATTTCAGCTGGATATTCTATGTAAGCAAATGGAAAATTTCATGAACATGCAAGCATCTCTTTCCAAAGAAGTTGCTGATTTGAATAAACAAGTTTATTCAATGAGCTTTAATGATCCAAGGGCTAGTAATAGTGGTACAGGGCAAGTACCACCTATTCAACCAGTTATGCCTCAGTATGTTCCACCTCAACCAGTCTTTCAGCCAGCACCACAGCAAGCTCCTCAGTTTGCTGTACAGCCACCCTTTCAAAGAAATAATGAGAAAAGAGGGACTGGCGGGAAGCATTGTGTTTGGTGTGATAGTCAAGAGCACCTGTCATTTGTTTGTGAAGAATTAAAAAGCGCTAAGGCAAATCAATTAGTTGTGGAAATAGATAGAAGATTATGTGACTTTAGGTCACGTCTTCCTTTGTCCGTCAATTGGGGCAAAGGAGGAATGAAAAAGCTTTATGAAAATTTAGCAGTCTCAGATGCAACTGCCAGTACTTCAGCTACACGACTAGAGCCGGTCGAGGATAGGCCTTCTTCAATGCCTAGCCAAAATCCATATTCAATAGAGGCACTGGTACGAGCTAGAGACGAAATAATGTGCAAGACCGCATGGAAATCTCCTGTAGATCAATCCTCTGTCTTTTCTCACATTGCAAATGTGGAGGAAAAACGGAGACGAGAAGATCAACAGGATGATGTAGAAGAAGGTGATTAGAGGGTAACTAGGAGGCAAACAAGAGAAGATGAAAAGAAAACTGACAAAAAAGTTCAATTTGATGAATCAAATTTATCTCAAGAAGAGAAGAGGAAAATGATAAAGGAAGGAAAAAAGCTGATCGATGAAAATATTCAACCCCAAGAAGAACAAAAGAAAGTGGAAAAAGAAACCTCTAAACCTGACAATAAAGAAGATCAAAAGCAAAATGAAGAGAAAGGGTAGAAGAGCTCCACATGCTATTATGATTTGTGAGCTCGAAAAGAAAAATGATGCTAGGGAGATTTTAAATGACATTCTTCTAAAAAGTCAAGTAACGATGTCACTTGAGCAAGTGTTTTCCATAGCGAAACCAGAGTTCAAGGACAGTTTTATTCTACTTATTAGAAGAAGACGCTTTCCTTTGCCACAAGATGAAGACATGCAAGACGTGGCAGAGGAAACCTTAGCTATGAATGATGCAGTTACATTGAGTGAAAGCGACTATGAGGATAATGAAGAATTTACAACAGGAAGTGTAAATAGAAACTTTCTAGGACCCGTACAACCTGATGAAGAAATGTTAAAGAGTGAGAGTAAATTTAATTCTACTTTCTGGGCACGAGGCACACCAGAAGTAAAGATTAGAATCGGTGATGAAAAGGATTCTTGTTTAGCTTTGGCTCTCATTGACTCAGGGTCAGAGATAAACGTTATTTCAAAGAAATTCTTTGATAAATTTAGATGGCCAATCGATAAAGAGCACGGCTGGAGGATGAGAACAGCTGACAATGGCTCTGGCATTTTATTAGGTGCATGTGCCAATGTCCCTATTATGATAGGTGGTGTTCGAGAAGAGTTTCATTTCTTCGTTCAAGATAATTGTTCATATGAAGTGATTCTTGGACAGCCATTTATAGTTGAAATGAGGATGGAAACAAAAGCAATGAATGATGGATCAACGTATGCAAGAATTCGATCCAAATCAGGGATGAATTCTTTGCAAGCTATGACGGTTTGCCCAAACCATACTAGAAATAGAAAGAGCTTAAGAAGAAATCCCATTGACTCGATCAGTCATGTTTGTGATGATCCACTCGCTGTAAGAGAATATGGAGCATATTATGATCAAAATTTCTGCTAGACTCCACTATTGAGTGACACAATAGTGGACGTTGTTTTGATGTCTCGCCTATTAATGAACATAAATTTGAAAATTATCTAATTTGTACTCCTACAACTAGTTTGCATTATTGTTAGCTCAGAAAATGGTTGGTTTTTATGCACTAATACGGTTCTATTTGGCCAGGAAAATATGTTTGATTTCAGGTACTTGAAGAGTGGAAGTGACGATTGATGAGAAGTATTTGGAAGTAACATGACAACTTGTTGGTCGACGAGATGGGCTACCTCATGAGCAAAGAATGTCAAGAAAAATAGCTTTCTCCTCTTCGTGGGTGAATCTTGGTTGATATGTTCAAAGCAGAATGTAATATACCCAAAATTCCATTGCATTCTGTTTCTGGTCAGCTCTGAAACAAGGGATGGAGTAACAAAGTTGTTTGTACCCGTAGGGTTGGGACAAAAATAGTTTTTTCTTTGTTTTTTTTTTGGGAGTATGCAGGACAACAAAAGGGGCTCGCTAGTGCTGAGAAGAAGGCAACACGCATCATTGAGGAAGGCCGTGTTGGAAGTTATATCCATGACAATAGGATTGGTGTTCTTATAGAGGTGAACTGTGAAACGGATTTTGTTAAGGCTAGTGAAAGAACTTGGAGAAGCTTGTCGAAGGTAGAAAAGTGCGTTTCGAAGCGATGAAGTTTGGTCAAGCCAACCGGCACAAGACCAGCCCTTGAGCTTTTGGAGACTAAAATAGACCTTATAGGCATGCTATAAGTGCAAAGAAACACACTATGTACCTTGGAGCATCAAGGAGAATGAGTCGATACAAAACAGATAGGTTCGCGGGTCGACTAGCTCAAAAAACTTACTATCTATGGAAGAGACAATGAACTTCAAATGCCCATAGCGACCAGCGTGATTACAATTAGAAAAAATCCTTTTATGGGAGTGATACACATAGGGTTGAGTGTATGGAATGCACAAAAGTATAAGGAATAAGCAAAATATGCTATAGGAATGAATGCGACATTCACCGGTGGTACCTCCTATTTTTCAGGAATACGTAGAGATTGACCCCGAGGCAGAAAAACTGAGATTTCTCCAAATCTGCTGAACCAAATTCTTTGAAAATTTACAGGCATAAACTAGACACTAATACCTTTCCAATGATTCCTCTTGCACTCAATTTGGAGCTCTGAGGAGAGAGCAGTAGCCTCTGCAAGATTACTGTTGGCGAAGAAGATGATGCAGAAAATTGAAGGAGCAAGACAATGATGGTCACAAGTGTATGCATATTGCTTCCATGTAATGTACAAGTGATTTCAACTCCTTATATAGCCTCTAGGAGTGTTCCACGACTTTTACAACTTGAATTTGAATTCAAATGAAGGTGGGAATGGTTGTTGGAGGGAATCAATTCACTTCCCTACAATCTAGGAAAAGTGAAAATCTTGATTGATCTACTTTTAGGTGACTTGATTTGCTTGATTGAATGCAACTTCAAACACCAAAATTTCGTGGGATTTTGGCCCTATATTTGTACCTTTACATGTGTACAACTCAAGGCTTTTACAACGGTAATTTAGCCATCAAAATATTCTCAAAAAATACAATAAATGAGCATATGAAAAAGAACTCTCCAACGGATATTCTTTCGACGCGATAGCCTTTGATGTAGATCAAATCCACCTCAAGCATAGTGTAAGCTTGATGTTCCAACAGCTAGGGAATTTTTGCGCAAAAAGGGGCTTCTTTTTCGGATTTCAAAAAACGTGTGCTGGGGAATGATTTCCTTATCAAAAAAGGAACGAGGGGGGGGAGAAAGTGGGGAAGCCGGCAGCTTTTTTTTGAGTCGGAGATCAAGGGATTATCTTCAGGAAGGCGGCAGCTCTTTTGGGGGGAACAGAGAAAGGTCAATATCAAAAGGGCAAGATTGGATCGCTATGAAGGGGGGATTCGCCATCGAGGGGAGCTACTGGGAAAAACATTCGGGAGACACGAAGAAAAGAGTATTCTCAGACAGAGATAGAGGCATTCCAAGGTTTTCTCTCGATGACAAGCTTTAGAAGACAGAGATAGAGGAGTGCTCTCAGACAGAGATAGAGGCAGTTCAAGGTTTAGCATCACAATTAGTATATGACAATGGAGAATATTTTTTGCGCATCGCTCTTGATATGTATTAGGCATCATTTTGCCAAGATGGAATGGATAGCTCATATCCAAGTATATGAGCTCCTCGGATCTTCACATGAAGTCGCATAAGGAGGCAGAAGGGGAAGAGATAGAGGAATCTCTTCTGTTGAAGTAGGACGAGGAGGAGAGAACAGTTGTTGAGCGTGCTGCTATTAAAAGGATTACTATTGAGTAAAAGAGACCTTTCAGAATTGTAGCAGGAATGAAGATAAAACCTGTGAGTTTGTGCTGAACTTTTTGACACTATGGAATCTGTACGAGCTTAAAACTTCGATTCTAAATCTTCTCTCTTTTCTAGTCTACTAACTTCCTGTATTTTTTGCATGCTTAAAATTTTCTTGCGAAGTAGTTGTATGTCTCTTATCACAGTGTGAATATTTATTAGAGTCATTTTCCAACTTGACGCCTTTGGGATGATGAGCATGTCTTAGTACTTGCTTGCAGTTTTTTCAGTTTTTATAGAATTCATCATGTGCTCCAATGAGGATGTAAACTTTGTGCGCTTGTAGCTCATCGTTCTACTTTTTCTGAAAAGAATGGTTATTTTAATGTTATGGTGTTACGCGACAGAAGCTATTATCTACGTACCGATAATGAATCTGTGTTGCTATTGTAATTCCATGTATCTTGTTGTCCTTTTGTTGTTGAGTTCGTTAATTTTCAACTCATCTTACAAATAACTCTAACAATCTATGATTAATACAAAAATACAAGAAAGAGAAGTGACCACGATATTGTTTTCACGTGGACAAAAGAAGAAAGGTTTCCAGCCCTGTTATTTGAATTGAAAATAAAGGTTTTCATCATTAACTTAGGTATGGTCTACTCCAAAGGTCTGTTGCGAATAAATTGATACGAATGAAGACATTATATAACCTAAAGGAATGGAAGCACAATACTAAGAATGAAGGAGAACAGGATTATAGTTTTTCCGACTAAAGCGTTCCATTGGGATTCTATGTCCAAAGAACAAGAAAGTTGTGAACCTTTATCATAAATCCATGTGTGCAAACATGAGTCTGTTTGAGCTATCAAATGCGAATTATAATCTATCTTATTTTGCAAGATTATGATACTCAACGTTGCATTCTACCTAGCTTGCTTATGCTTTCTTCCTCTTTTCCACAAATCCTCTTCCACCTCGGAAGGGTGTTAAAAGTCAGAGGATAAATTGAGGTGATAGTTAAACTAATGAACTATGTTCATATCTACACCTTGAGCTCAATTGAAGGTCTAACTTTCTTGGCATCCTGTGTGCACCCCTAAGCGCGCAAGAACCGGACCACAAGAGTGAACCCGACGTGAAAAGAGGGGGTTGAGTGAAGAAAGGGAGGTTACAGGAAGTGACCACTGGAGGTGGATATCCAATTGCGCATGCGTTTTCTCGCCTCTCCATCAAAACTTTGGGGTGAACTTGTGGACTTAGGGGAAACCAAAATTGACCTAGTACCAGGAGAGTTGGGTAAAACATCATTGTGTAAGGGCACTCTCCCTTGGGCTAGGAGTGTAAACATTTTGGTGCGTTTGCCGGGAATAGCTTGGCACATCTCTATAAGAGAGTGCCATAGGTTCGCCTAGCGCCACATGTTGGCCGAGCTTGCGGACTCCAAATCTAGTACATGAGTGAGCTCATCCTCAGGAGCAACACAAACGCAAAGAGAGGAACGCGCTCAGAGAAGAGCCCTTGAAAGAGAAAGGAAGAGGTGGGGACCGCCAGGTGAGTCAACCTCGACTAGCTCGAAGAAATCTGCCAAAAACGTGTACTCCCGTAGGAGAGTCGCGAATCAAGTGCGGAAATTTGAAGGAGGGATCCTGAGGCCACGTGCGCTAAATTTCTAGAATCAAAGTGATATTGACATCACACCTCTGTTTGAAATGGCTCAGCGGATTTCGGTTCACTTGGGGGACTTCACCAAGTTCTCAGGTGCTTGGGACGAGGATCCTGATAGTTTTATCCAACTGTTTGAGGTTACTTGTGAGGCCAATGAGGTAGTTGAACAGGGTCAAAGGTTGAGGATTTTTCCAGCTATTCTTCGTGATGAGGCAGCCAATTGGTATGGGAATTTGACACCACAAGAGCGTGGAACTTATCAAATGCTCAAGGAAGCCTTCTTGGCAAAGTTTCGACGACAAGGCTTCCAAGATAGATTGGCACAACAAATGGATTACTTGCGATAGGGAGTCAATGAGAGCATCGATAACTACATTCAGAGAATGGAAACATTGGTAAGAAAGATGGGCATGAATGCCCCGAACGATGAGACATTGAAGAGAAGATTCATCGCGGGATTGAGAGATCCTACGACACAGCAGCATATCAGCCTGACAAGATCGGCAACCTTAATAGATGCTAAGGAACAAGCAAGGCTTTGGGAGGAAGTACAATTATGCCAACAGAGGAAGATGGAGCTCTTATACGAGCCAATGGGAGGCCTAGGAAACATACCGATGAAAGATCCTGCCCAAGGAAGTCCCGCATTAACGACTCTAGCTTTTGTAGCTGCCACTAGCACGCCAGGCGAGTTAAAGCCTGTGCTAACTGAAGAACGAATATTGGAGTTGGTCACACAAGCTATAAAAGCTGCCACAATGACCCAGGAAACATACACAGTAAAACCCGAGGTAACTACAAACCCGAATCAAGTGTTTAGATCGAACACATGGTGTGGAAAGTGCCATGGTTACGGCCATTTGGCTTCAGAATGCCCTACAGTCTCAAGAGTATTCACAGATAGATCACCACCTAGAATGCGTTGCACTTTTTGTGGAAGGACAAATCACACAGAGGACCGATGTTACAACAAGAGAGCCTATGAAGAGAGGACCATGAAATCGGGAGATACAAGAGAAAGACCTTACACGGGATTGCCCGCTCAAAGTGTCCCACCTACATCTTGTTGGGAAAACAGACCGACTTATGGATATGGTGCTCAGGGTCAAGGAGGAGACTATCCAAGAGGAGCCGCACGTGATCAAAGAAGAGACGGTCCAATCCAGTGCTGGAGATGCCATGGCTTTGGCCATACTCAATCTAGATGTCCAAACGAAAAGAAACCAATTGATTATACCCCACTATGTAGGTACTGTAGTGGAGAGGGCCACTTTGATGAAGATTGTCCAAAACGAAGAGCTGTCGCCGGCAAGGAAAAAGGACCAGTAGGGTCCTCGAATTATGTTGATACTCAGATGCATTCCACATCGAGAGCTCAAGAGCACGTTCCTACAATCGGAGTAGTGTTCAAGACACCGAACCCTCAAGAAGGCTCTAGCTCGTCAATGCACTTTATGGATGCTTACCAGGCCAAGAAACCACATAAAGAGCCAACTATGGCGGTAGTCACAAGAACTCAAGAGTATTTGAAGAAAAATCTAGAAGGTGAAAGCGGAAAAGCAAGCCAAGAGAAGATACCCGAACATGAAGAGGTAGAAAACCAAGTTGGAGGATTTGATGAGCAGCAAGAGTTTGAGGATGGGGAAGAGATAGAGATTCTTCCACCAGTGACCAAGGAGTTTGTGCCAGGCATAGCACCATTCCTTGAAAGATTCAAGGCTCCTAAGAGTAGGAAGGAAAGACAAAGTTTGGAGGAAGTCGACATTGTAAAGTTGCTCGCGGACACGGAAGTCACGCTAGACATTGGCACATTGCTGAAATGTTCACCTGCATATAGGAAACAATTCTACAATGAATATATTAAGAAGCCGAGGAAAGCTCGAGATAAAAAGAGACAAGATAAAGACATCCAAGGGATCATTCAAAGTATTACAACGCAAATTGATTCGAATGCTCCAGCTGTGACAGTCGAGATTAAAGGGTATGCAGTCCCTGGTGCTCAGTTAGATAGTGGAGCCGCAGTCAACCTTATGACTGAGTTCATGATGAAAGCTTTGGGCCTCAACCACATGGAAGAAACGCCAATGTCCTTGAGAATGGCAGATCAAACACAAGTGAAGCCTGCGGGTCTTCTAAAGAATGTAAGCACAGTTGTGGGCGGTCTAGAGTTTAAAGTTGATTATCTGATAGTAAGACCAAGGACCTCAGAGGCTACCTTCTCGATCTTACTTGGACGGCCATGGCTGGTGCAAGCCGAATGTGTGCACGATTGGCACACAGGATTTATCACAATCGGACCGAAGGCTGATCGAATACAACTTCAAGTGTCTCCAAACTCGACCGGCAAGAAATCGACAACACCTGAGGAAAGGGAGCAAAAAGCAAAGGAAAAGGTTAGACAAGAAATGGCGCGCATAAGATTTGCCCTGCGCACGGAGACTTCCAAGGACCTTTTACAGGATGGATTTAATCTGCAATTGGCCAACCTCCAACATGCGAAAGTGGGCGAGTACAAAGATCCACTATGTTACAAGGATGACTCAGACCAGGAGTTGCTGGGATGGTTGACACATACAAGTGAATTTGAGTGCTACATGTTGAGTATAGACACAAAGGAAAGCAAAGCTACCCAATCCCTGGAGAAGGGAACTTCAAAAGATGAGTTGAAACTGGAGTTAGCTCCGACAATGGAAGTGCAACAATTGAGAGAGAGGGTTAGAGTGCTAGAAGCAGAACTTCTAAGGAGAAGTCGAGAATTGGAAAAGGAAGCAAAGAGTAAGACTAAAGTGTCGGAAGCCATTGCAAAAGCTGAACTCAAGAAATTGGGTCCAATCGAATCAGAACAAAACAATGATTTACTGGCCAACCATGCACGCGTGATTGGAGAGCACGTTCCAATCACAGTGTCATCAAGGAATAAGGAATATTCGCGAGAAGCTCAGTTGGAAAAATGGGAAGTTTTTCCAGAAAAGTTCTTGAGTGTGGGGTCAGAGCTACCAGATGGAGAACGAGATTGCATTAAATTGGCACTCAAAAATTTCAGCAAGGCCTTTGCATGGTCATACAGTGATCTGAGAGGAATTGGTCCCCGAATCTGCCAACATTATATAGATTTAGAAGAAGGAACCCGACCAATATGTCAACGACTTAGGCGGACAAATCCAGTCTACTCGGAATTGATCAAGCTAGAATTGACTAAATTATTGGAAGCAGGATTCATATATCCCATCGCATCCAGCGAAAGGGTATCACCAATTGTAGTTGTTCCAAAGAAAAATAAGAAAATCCGTATTTGCATAGATTATCGTAAGTTGAACGAGCGCACAAAGAAGGATCACTTCCCCTTGCCGTTTACTGATCAAATCTTGGACAGAGTGGCTGGCCATAAATTGTACTCATTTTTGGATGGTTTCAGTGGGTACAAGCAGATCCAAATCCATGAGGAGGATCAATAAAAAACTACTTTCACCACAGAATGGGGTACGTATGCATATCGTGTGATGCCATTTGGATTATGCAATGCACCGGCCACATTCCAGAGAGCAATGATAGCTGCATATAGAGACTATTTGTAGGATTGGATGGAGATATTCCTCGATGATTTTGCAATCAGGGGCAATGATGAAAACATGATGGAGAGGATCAAAGCTATTTTAAGAAGAAGCATCGAAAACGGCATCGCATTAAATCCTGAAAAGTGTACATTTGGAGTACGAAGAGGATTGCTTTTGGGACATGTTATTTCCAAAAAAGGGATCGCGGTTGACGAGGACAAAGTGAAAAAAATTGGACAACTTCCACCTCCAAATAACTTGCGGCAACTCAGAGGATTCTTGGGGCATGCTAATTATTATCGGCGATTTATATTAAATTTTGCATCAATAGCAGCACCACTGACGAATCTTTTGAGGAAAGACCAACAATACCAATGGACTGGAGAGTGTCAAGTTGCATTCGAATTGATCAAAAATAAATTGATAAATGCACCGATTTTGGTAGCACCCGACTGGACGAAAGAATTTCATGTGCATACCGACGCTTCTCATACTGCGGTTGGAGCAGTGCTATGCCAAGCCGATGAAAAGAAATTGGACCACCCTATTTATTACGCAAGTCGAAACTTGAATAGCACAGAAAGAAACTACACAACTACAGAAAAGGAATGCCTCTCGATGATCTTTGCGGTGAACAAATATCGGCATTACTTGATGGGAAAGCATTTCACGTTTTATGTGGATCATGAAGCCCTTAAGTATATCATTAATAAACCCGAGCTATCAGGGCGATTGATGAGGTGGATGCTACTCCTCCAAGAATTTCAGTTCACAGTGGTAACCAAACCAGGCAAAGCGCATATATTGGCTGACCATTTATCTCGAATTATTAATGAGGAGCCAATCTCTGGTGTGCCCGACGATGCTCCTGATGGACATCTATTCCAGGTTGATGCTAAAGTACCTTGGTATGCCGACTTGGTGAACTTCTTGTGCACCACTAAATATCCGCCAGGAGCAAGCAAGAGAGAGAAGCAAAAACTGTTAGCATTGGCGAAGCACCATATTATCATTGGTGGGCAGCTCTATCGATATTTTGTCCATGAGAGTATTTATCGGAGGTGCCTTGAAGAAGAAGAAGCAACCCTAGTGCTGAGAGCATTACATGATGAACCCTGTGGGGGGCATTTTGCTAGTGACTTGACGACAAGAAAGATTTTATTGGCTGGGTATTGGTGGCCAACGCTGTTTAAAGACTCTCACACATACTGTAAGAAATGCGAAAAATGCCAAAGAATGGGAAAACCAACGTTAGCACATGCTGCTCCTCTTACGCCAGTGTTGGCTCTTAAGCCTTTTGAAAAGTGGGGAATTGATTTTGTGGGGCCTATTGATCCTCCCTCAAGACGTAGATCCAATAGGTATATTCTGGTCTGCACTCACTATGTTACCAAGTGGGTAGAGGCTAAAGCTCTGAAGACTGACCGAGCTGTTGATGTGTCCAAATTTTTGTATGAACAAATTATCACCCGATTCGGATGCCCGTTGGAGATAGTAAGTGATAGAGGAACACATTTTGTCAACGAACTGATCGAAGAATTAATGGAATTATATAAAATCAAACACCGAAAGAGCACTCCATATTACCCGAGAGCGAATGGACAAGTGAAGGTCACCAACAAAGTTCTTGAACAGATTCTAGCAAAGACAGTAGCTATGCATAGGAGAGACTGGGATGAGAAACTTTTGGAAGCTTTGTGGGTGTATAGAACATCCTACCGAGTGACGACTAAGAGCACCCCGTTCTCTCTAGTATATGGCGAGGAAGCCATCTTTCCCATCGAAAAAGAAGTTTCGACACTAAGAGTGGCCATCGAGGCCAGGCTGGGAGAGGAAGAGTCATTGAAGGAAAGGTACATACAATTGGTCAAGCTAGAAGAAAAGAGACTCATTGCACAACAAAGTCTGTAAGCTATTCAGAAAAGACGTAAGGAGAGGCACGACAAGAATCTCAAGACCTATGCGATTCAAGAAGGAGATTTGGTGCTAGTTTATGATAGTAAATATTATAAATTCCCGGGGAAGTTACAGACAAGATGGGCAGGACCGTTTAAGGTGGTGGAACTCAACTCCAATGGTTCCATGCAAATTCAAGATTTAGGAGAAGGATGTGCTCCCGTGAAGGTTAATGCGCTTCGAGTTAAACCATATTTCAAGTGACATTAGGACGGGAGAAGCCAGACGAGATCCAAGCAGAAGGACGAAGTAGACTCCTTGTACATAAATGTATAGTTATATATATATATATATATATATATATATATATATATATATATATATATATATATATATATATATATATATATATATATATATATATATATATATATATATATATATGCGCATATGTAAGCTATGATTTTTGTGTCATAAATATTATCCCTTGCTAGCCCAGGAATTTTGGACTTCTAATTATTTTTCTTGTGTTGCACAGAGACTGTTAGGAGCTAAGTAACAAAATGGCAGATCAAATAACTCAACTCTATTTGTACGAGCTAAGGATATATTTCTCGGACCAAACATTCGCCCGCATGGACATAGATGTCGACGACTTTGAGACGGAATATGATGTGGAGGAAGCGCACTGGCTGGTATGCTTCATAAACCACGGTTTGGATGTTATGTTTTATATTGAGTGTTTTGAGGAATACCTGACCCGACATGTAGGATGGGCAGGGGATCGATATTACTATTTCGAACCTTCGAGGGAAATGCCTAACGAAGAGAACGATATCACTTGGGCTTGGGCAGATGTGTTAACGATAGGAAGTGATGACGGAGCTCCTGAAGTTGAGCCTGACTCGCCCTAGGGAAGTCGTTGGGATGCGAGTACGATGTGAGGCTACATGAGACATCCCGGAGACCCATATTCTAGATCGTCTAAGGATAGGTATAGGAGGGACTAAGGCATAGCTGGTTGTAGTTACCTAGTGAAAAGTCAAATCGATGAATACATATGTAGTGTCTGTAATTGAGAGAATGCTGTGAAGAGGTGGTTGATCTGTCAAAGGCTAGAGTGTATATGTTTGCATGCATGTGTGGGAAAAGTGGGGAAAATCCCTTTCTTCCTCTCCCTAACTCTCAGGACTGGCCAAATTAATTAACTATGAAAAAAAAAGAAAAAGAAAAGAAAAGAAAAAATTTGTGTTGCTGTGATCGTACCAATGCGTTATGGTGGGCTAGTAGGTGGGTGGATTTATCCTAGCCGGGTGGTTAGGAACAGGAGCCGCAGCTAGTTTTGCCATAGGCTTGGGATGTATATGTTTATGTCTTAGCTATGCGCCATAACGGGTTGGTAGGTAGGTGGAGCCATCGTGGCTGGGTAGTCATGACCACGAGCCGCATCCAGCTTCGTTATGGGCTAGCTTATATATGTTATGTGTTATCATTGTGTGTTTGTGTGTTGTGTGCTGCGTTGCATTGGTAGATGGGTGGAATCAACTTGGCCAGGTGGTCAGGTCCACGAATTGCATCCAGTGACAACGTAGGCCAACGTGTGAATATAAATAAAATCTACCTATGAAGTTATTCCCCACTCCTGAGGGGGAGAGAGAGAGAGAGAGGAGAGGGCGATGATCGCCTAGAAGGGAACGTTATTTGCTTGTGTGATTGGTATGTGATGGCTTATGACAGATCAGCTCACTTTGAATCAACATTCTTGAAGGCACGGAGACTCTATATGTACTTATGGATGAGGCTTTAGCGAGGTAATGCAACGGGGTTGCTTTATAACTTGTGTGCTTTATCCGAGGGTTTTCCAGTGTGTGGGACACTCTAGGGTTTTTATGTAGGTCTTGACTTTTACTCGAGTCTCGATGGCTTTTGTAGGACGACGATGGAGATTCTTCGGGAACGTCTAGTCATGGAATAATTGTACATAGCGAATGGTAGGTGCAATAATGGGGTATGCATTTTGGGGGTATGTTGCATCTCCTGTTGGATTCATTTCAGTTGTTGTTGTTTATTTCGGTATTTCTGTTCCTGTTTTTTCCGCAATGACAGTCGAATGTGTAAAACATGGAAAGGTATGCATGTGTTATTTTGGTTGAGACTATGTTCATAATGGAATGCATGAGCAATTTGATGTATGGGAATTGGAGTTGCGTATATGTGCATGTTCTTGGATCATTTGGAAGTGACCGATTTGTATGTATTCATGAGTGATTTTTTTTAGCACTAATAGCTTCAATGAGTGCAGGTCCACTTGGAATGATGGCTCGATGAAAAGGTATGCGAACCAATTGTAAATTGACATGTTCATGGTTGTTTGGATTTTATTACAGCAAGAATGGCTTGTCGAGGACGACTTCGCAAATAAGAAGAGGGGAGTATGTTAGCTCAGAAAATGGTTGGTTTTTATGCACTAATGCGGTTCTATTTGGCCAGGAAAATATGTTTGATTTCAGGTACTTGAAGAGTGGAAGTGACGATTGATGAGAAGTATTTGGAAGTAACACGACAACTTGTTGGTCGACGAGATGGGCTACCTCATGAGCAAAGAATGTCAAGAAAAATAGCTTTCTCCTCTTTGTGGGTGACTCTTGGTTGATATGTTCAAAGCAGAATGTAATATAACCAAAATCCGTTGCATTCTGTTTCTGGTCAGCTCTGAAACAAGGGATGGAGTAACAAAGTTGTTTGTACCTGTAGGGTTGGGACAAAAACAGTTTTTTTCTTTGTTTTTTTTTTGGGAGTATGCAGGACAACAAAAGGGGCTCGCTAGTGCTGAGAAGAAGGCAACACGCATCATTGAGGAAGGCCATGTTGGAAGTTATATCCATGACAATAGGATTGGTGTTCTTATAGAGGTGAACTGTGAAACGGATTTTGTTAAGGCTAGGGAATTTTTGCGCAAAAAGGGGCTTCTTTTTCAGATTTCAAAACACGTGTGCTGGGGAATGATTTCCTTATCAAAAAAGGAACGAGGGGGGGAGAAAGTGGGGAAGCCGACAGCTTTTTTTTGAGTCAGAGATCAAGGGATTATCTTCAGGAAGGCGGCAGCTCTTTTGGGGGGAACAGAGAAAGGTCAATATCAAAAGGGCAGGATTGGATCGCTGTGAAGGAGGGATTCACCATCGAGGGGAGCTACTGGGAAAAACATTAGGGAGACACGAACAAAAGAGTATTCTTAGACAGAGATAGAGGCATTCCAAGGTTTTCTCTCGATGACAAGGTTTAGCAGACAGAGATAGAGGAGTGCTCTCAGACAGAGATAGAGGCAGTTCAAGGTTTAGCATCACAATTAGTATATGACAATGGAGAATATTTTTTGCGCATCGCTCTTGATATGTATTAGGCATCATTTTGCCAAGATGGAATGGATAGCTCATATCCAAGTATATGAGCTCCTCGGATCTTCACGTGAAGTCGCATAAGGAGGCAGAAGGGGAAGAGATAGAGGAATCTCTTTTGTTGAAGTAGGATGAGGAGGAGAGAACAATTGTTGAGCGTGCTGCTATTAAAAGGATTACTATTGAGTAAAAGAGACCTTTCAAAATTGTAGCAAGAATGAAGATAAAACCTGTGAGTTTGTGCTGAACTTTTTGACACTATGGAATCTGTACGAGCTTAAAACTTCGATTCTAAATCTTCTCTCTTTTCTAGTCTACTAACTTCCTGTATTTTCTGCATGCTTAAAATTTTCTTGTGAAGTAGTTGTATGTCTCTTATCACAGTGTGAATATTTATTAGATTCATTTTCCAACTTGACGCCTTTGGCATGATGAGCATGTCTTAATACTTGCTTGTAGTTTTTGCAGTTTTTATAGAATTCATCATGTGCTCCAATGAGGATGTAAACTGTGCGCTTGTAGCTCATCGTTCTACTTTTTCTGAAAAGAATGGTTATTTTAATGTTATGGTGTTACGCGACAGAAGCTATTATCTACGTACCGATTATGAATCTGTGTTGCTATTGTAATTCCATGTATCTTGTTGTCCTTTTGTTGTTGAGTTCGTTAATTTTCAACTCATCTTACAAATAACTCTAACAATCTATGATTAATACAAAAATACAAGAAAGAGAAGTGACCACGATATTGTTTTCACGTGGACAAAAGAAGAAAGGTTTCCAGCGCTGTTATTTGAATTGAAAATAAAGGTTTTCATCATTAACTTAGGTATGGTTTACTCCAAAGGTCTGTTGCAAATAAATTGATACGAATGAAGACATTATATAACCTAAAGGAATGGAAGCACAATACTAAGAATGAAGGAGAACAGGATTAAAGTTTTTCCAACTAAAGCGTTCCATTGGGATTCTATGTCCAAAGAACAAGAAAGTTGTGAACCTTTATCATAAATCCATGTGTGCAAACATAAGTCTGTTTGAGCTATCAAATGCGAATTATAATCTATCTTATTTTGCAAGATTATGATACTCAACATTGCATTCTACCTAGCTTGCTTATGCTTTCTTCCTCCTTTCCACAAATCCTCTTCCACCTCGGAAGGGTGTTAAAAGTCAGAGGATAAATTGAGGTGATAGTTAAACTAATGAACTATGTTCATATCTACACCTTGAGCTCAATTGAAGGTCTAACTTTCTTGGCACCCTGTGTGCACCCCTAAGCGCGCAAGAACCGGACCACAAGAGTGAACCCGACGTGAAAAGAGGGGGTTGAGTGAAGAAAGGGAGGTTACAGGAAGTGACCACTGGAGGTGGATATCCAATTGCGCATGCGTTTTCTCGCCTCCTCCATCAAAACTTTGGGGTGAACTTGTGGACTTAGGGGAAACCAAAATTGACCTAGTATCAGGAGAGTTGGGTAAAAGATCATTGTGTAAGGGCACTCTCCCTTGGGCTAGGAGTGTAAACAATTATATTACTAAAGAAAACCTTATAAAAACATTTAAAAAACAAACTGAAAAATATTTCAGACAAACCGGATTAATTTCAAGTGATGAGAAAATTGAGAGTATAATTGAATTATCAAAAAAGTTCTACTTTATTAGAAGAGCTAGAAAGTGTTTCTTATGAAAATTTAGAATCAAATCTGATAATTCTTAACTCTATTCAAGAGTATGAGATTATTAGTGAATTTATTCTAGAACATGAAATCAGCATAAAAACTAAATACAAAACTGTAGAAAAGAAAATAAAGCCTATAGCTCAACCCTTACCCAAAGATAGTCATGACATACTTCGTCAAGTATCAAATGATCCTATTCTTAGAGATCGATCTAAGATAGGTCACATATTTATTGAGGAGAGTAAGAAAAATATTAAATTCGGTGATGAATTTCTTTCTCAAATTGAAAAAGAGCAGTTTTCCAAGATCATTGTTCGTCATGGTAAAGCTTTTTCTTTATTCCCTCATGAGATAGGATGTGTAGACCCAAAGTTAGTAGCTCCGATGATTATTTTCACAGTACCGCATATTCCTTGGAATCTTCATCTGATTCCAATTCCAAAGGCTGATTTACTTGAGCTAATGAGACTATTAAAGGAGAAGATTGCCATGAGAATCTTGGAACCATCCTCAGCACCATACTCTAATAGGTGGTTCATGGTACCGAAAAAGAGTGGGAAGCTACGCTTTATTCAGGATTTGCAGCCTGTGAATAAAGTCACTATTAGGAATGTAGGAACGGGTCCCATTGTAGATGAGTTTGCCGAGGCATTTGCTGGTCACTCCATCTATTCAATGGGAGACCTGTATTTATGGTACGATCAGTTTCAATTAGCAATTGAGAGTTGAGATGTGACCACGATGAAGACTCCTTTGGGTTTAGTACGTATGTGTACTTTACCACAAGGAGCGACGAATTTTGTGGCACATATGATGAATGCTATGAATCTGGTCCTACATGACTTTATCCCAAAAGTGACGATGCATTTTATTGATGATATTCCAATAAAGGGGTGTGTGGAAAAAGAAAAGGATGAAAGTTTAGATTCATCTGGTTGTAGAAAGTTTGATTCCAGCCATATTTCAGATTGTGAAAAGATATTTGAAAGATTTGAAGAGGTTGGACTAACTTTCTCCCTAGAGAAATCAACTTTTGGTGTTAATGAAGTGTTAATAGTTGGGCATTTATGTGGCCATTATGGTCGTAGACCCTAGCCAACAAAAGTTGATGCCATTAGTAGGATTTCTGAGAGATGTCTCAATGTAAGTGAAGTAAGGAGATTCCTAGGTGCATGTGTTTTCTATGTCATCTGGATCCCTCACTTTGCTCATGTAGCGAATCTGCTTTATGATTTATTGAGAAAAAGGAAGAAATTCTTTTGGACTGATGAGCATTCTAGAACTATGAGGCGTCTAAAGCATTTGCTTATCAATGCTCCTATTTTGAAACGTATTGACTATACAGGAAATAAGCCTGTAATCCTAACCGTTGACACTAGTCCTATTGGTATAGGCTGGGTCATTGGCAGGATGATGAAAAGGAGCAAAGGTACGCAGTTCGCTTTGGAGCAAAGATTCTTCATGATACTCAAAAGAATTACCCGCAAATTAAGAGAGAACTATGGGGATTAGTTACAGCTTTAAAAACAGATAAAGAATACTTTATAGGAGCTAATGTAATAGTAGAGACCGATTGTCTTCCATTAATAGGTTTAATAGCTAATTGTTCATCTCTGGATATAGCTATGCTACGATGGATAGCCTATATTAAATTCATTAATCCTGCTTTTGTTCATATAGCCGAAAAACATAATACCGTTGCTGATATGCTTTCAAGAGCAAAATTCGATAATAATAGTGAAGCATTAAATAATCATATTAATTTAATAAATTATGAAACATCTACCTATGCGTATGAGAGATTTAGAGAATGTGATTATGAAGGAGAGTGGCGAGATATAGGAAACTATTTGAGTTCGTTTCAACCTTCCCCAAGCTGGTCTTCAAATCGATACCGGAACATCAGGAAGAAGTCTTTCAACTTCTTCTTGAAAGATGGATATCTTTGGAAACATGCTAGAGGAAAGGTTCAAAACCCTCAAAGAGTACTAGGTTTGAAGGTTTTTCAAGTGCATGTTATGCATGAGATGCACGAAAGCCTTTGGGCTCGTCATAAAGGCTTTGTAGCTACATATGAAAAGATTAGGGAAAGCTACTGGTGGCCGAGGATGTATGTAACTGTTAAAGAATTTGTGAGCACTTGTAGTACGTGCGAGTTACACTCCTCTGTCAAGCATAGAGATCCCCTTCACCCGACCTATCCACCTTGTATTCATTACAAGTGGGTAGTTGACCTCGTGACCATGCCTAAAAGCAATGATGGTATGAGATATATTGTTCTTGCACGAGAGGATTTGACAAACCACGTCGAAGGTAGAGCGCTTCGTTCCAATACTACTTATAATGTATGTGTATTCCTTTTGGAAGAAGTTTTATCCAGATTTGGATATATAGAAAAAGTAGTAGCGGATAGAGGAGAGTTAGATGCGAGAGAATTCTTTACACAACATGGAATTCGATTGTCTCTTACGGCTACCTATAACCCAGAAGCAAATGGTAAAATTGAACGAGGACATCCTTCCATAGTGAAGGCTATTTCTAAAGCTTGCCACGGAGATATTGGTCAATGGCCAAAATATCTCCCATTTGCTCTTTGGGCTGATCGCATGACGTACACGAGAACAACTGGTTTTATGCCGGCTGAACTCATGTACTGTCAGAAACCATTATTTCCCATTCATACTCAGATAATTAATTGGATGAATTTAGGTTGGAAAGATAACATTTCAAGAGAGGACTTATTAGCATTTAGAATTAAGCAATTAAAACAAGGAAATTAAAATCTTAAAGAAGCAATAAAAAAATTAAAAACATCTAGGTTGAAAAATAAATTATATTTTGATAAGAAACATAGACTAAGACCGCAACCAATAGAGAGTGGTGACTGGGTGCTTGTATATGATAGTACTTTTAATACTCAATACGATGCACATCGGAAACTAACTAAACGTTGGTTCGGACCTTACGTTGTTGTTTCAGTTTATGAAACATGTACATATAAATTACGTGAAAAATTGATGGTTCTATGCTAAAGAGTTTGATTGCAGGGAAAAGAATCAAGCTCTTTAGGAGAAGAGAAAGCAGTAAATTTGAATTGGACGAAGATTTCTTGGAGGACAATGAAGAAGAAGAATAAAAACGATCAGGTGAAATAGTTCTAAACCTAATTAATGTTTTATGTTTTGTTTTTCTTTGCATTTATTGATAAAAGATGTACATTCTTCAGATAGGTTAAGAAACCTCTTAAAATTATGAAAAGTAGAATTTACGCTGAAGTAGGGATGTGCTTGAAGAGAAGATAGGGATTAGAGACCTATGGCTGTCATATGAATAGTTGAAGGAACCCTTAACTTGCAACTCCTAGTAGAAGTAGGCTTGTTTTATATAGGTAAGCTTCCTTAAATCTGACCCATTTAGCTAAAGAGATCCTAGTTCCTGCTTTAGCTTACCTCTAGATCCTTTGCTCTTATTAGGGGTTAAGCCTTTCCCCTTCCTAAAAAAAAAGTTGCGAAGAAAAATTGAAAGTAGTACATTAATGGTTGTTGTATATGAAAAGAGATAAAAAAATGACACAAAGAAAAATTATGATGAAAAAAGAGATGAAAGAAAAAATCAAATAAATCAGTTCTGGTCTCGAAATCACTTCTGAATTGAAAAGCGGGCTATATAAGGCGGATGTATGCTAGAGGGGAGTTAGTTTTTTGTATCTTAATGGCAAATGGATAGGAGATGAGGATAGAAGGCCTATATAACATATGCTTTACTTATGAACAGAGTTAATAGAAGAGTTAGTACGAACACTATTTGAATGACTTCTATAGTTTCCTTCTAAAACCTGTTTCCAATTCATGTATTGAACGAAAAGGTTGAAATTCAAGATTACATAATTTTATAAGTTTTCTTTGCTATTTGAAGATGTACTAATGATAGAAGCATTTTTTTTTATATATAAAGACTATTTGAATTTGAGTCATGAATAAGTTTCAAAAGAATTTGATATTGCCTTCTATGATCTGCAGGTGTGGACCATCGAGGATGATGTGCAGTATTGGTCAGGGCGAATGTCGGAAAGTTTTCAACCTTTCCGTTGATGACCAAAGAAAATGAAATCAACTTTATTGGTGAACTCAAACCTTTTATATCACTATTGATCAGTTTTTCTGGGTTGATGTAACTACTTTTGAAGTGTTTACAGGTACGAGAAATGACAAAGAACATATGTTCATATTAGGGTTTCCCCTAATTTCACATTTAATGAGTGTTTTATATTTATACATGCAAGAAACATGGGTATATAACCCTAGGATTTCATAAGTTCATATGATTTTATGTTAGTTGGGTTAAACAAAAGGGTCTCAAAAGGATTATAATGGGTTATTGTTAGGGTTTATTTAAGTGTTAATGGGCTCATGAGAGAGTTCAGAAGGGTTTTAAGGGGTTTTAGTGTGCAAGATGAGTGGGAATGAAGATTAGCCTTAGTTTAAAGGGTTGAAACAATTAATATTTAATGAAATTAATCTATAATTTAACATTGGTTAACTTATAAAATTAAAATATGGTTTTATTAGTTACCTTAATAGTGTGTGTGAGTTTAAATATTAAGGTTCTACTTAATTAATTTTTTAACCTAAGCCTAATTTAAATGCATTATGAAATTAAGAAAATTAGGATAAGTAAATTAAAATGAAAATGAAGTGGATGATTAATGAGTGGTGTATGTGAGTGGTATTTAAAGAGTGGTGTGAGTTAAGTGTGTAACTAAAGTGGTTAAAGTAAACAATTAAAGATGTGGTAGCTATTTGTGCAAGATAAAAGAATGGATTAGATAATTTATGCATTTAAAGTGCAAAAAGTATGTGATTAAAAGAATGGAACAAGTGAGTTATGTGAGAAAAGTTAATTTAAAGTATGGTGGAAAAATATGGGTTAAAGAATGGATGAGAAATAAAGTAGAAACCAAAAGAGTGGTAAGCTGAGGATCTGTGTGAGTATATATATGTGTATGTGCAATGAGTTTTTCCTAATGTTTTTTTTTCAGGTAGATTTTCTTCCTCTTTCTGCTTCGTTTTCCTTCATCTCCATGTCATTGCATCTCATCATAGAGAGAGAAAGAGACAATTAGTCAATTATGATGACTATGGCGACTAATACGCTAGAGAGGAGTGTAGAGAGTGAGTGAGATTCCCTCTTGTGAAGCACAGATTTGAACGGCAGCCACGTAGTCGCTCGTTGAAGAGAGAGGCAACGGTGCACATTCTGATGGCGACAGGCTATCCATTCTGGTAGTGCTCTGATCGCGCAGAGGGAGATAGAGAGAGAACAACTGTAGAGAGAGAGAGCGGCAAGTGGCGGCGATGGTCTGACAGGTCGAAGGTAGAGAGAGGTTGTCTTGGCGACGTTTAGGCATGCAGAGAGAGAATTAGAGGAGAGAGAGAGTCTGAGAGATTTGTTTTTTATTTTTATTATTATTCTCTATCCCTTCCTCCTGGCGGCGATGTAGGCTGGAGATGCAGAGAGAGAGAGAGAGAGAAAGAGAGAGAGAGAACGGCAGAGAGAGAGAGAGAGATTCTCTCCCTTCCCCTCCACGGACTACGCGTGGCAGCGCCGCAAAGAGAGAGAGAGAGAGAGAGAGAGAGAGAGAGAGAGAGAGAGAGAGAGAGAGAGAGAGAGAGAGAGAGAGAGAGAGAGAGAGAGAGAAAGAGAGAGAGAAAGAAAGAAAGAGAGAGACAGAGAAAAAGTGAGAGTTAGATAATGAAAAATAATAATGATAATATAAATAATTTAGTTTGTTTTACATAATGCATGTGATTATGTGTCTGATTGTAGATGCATGTAGATGTATGTATGGAAATGAATATGCATGACTGTGTGTATATGAATGCAAATTAGAGTAATTTTGTGTGTAATCATTCATGAGTCAAAGAGTGATAAGTGCACACTAATTAGTGTTAATATATGTGCATAAGTGTATTTAGATGAGAAATGCATATGCACAAATGTAGGTATACATAAATGCATATATGCGTGTTTAGCATATAACATATTAGTGTGCATCTTTGGGAGTAACTTGCTAATGTAGGAAACTTTGAGAGTTTTATGTCTCCTCAATTAGAAGTGGAAAGGGTAATTAAATATTTCTAAAGTTTAATTATATATTAGTATATATAAGTACATATTAATATGTGCGTATGTGCTAGTATATATGTATATGCATACATGTATATGCATGCAGGATGTTAGTTTACATGAATCAATGCATATGTATGACCTAATGAATGTGTGTATGCTTCATATTAATTTATGTTTCTACATTTGCATGATTATATGTTGAGAGCAGTATGGGCACCCAAGGACTGACTAGACAAGGAAGCCAACGGAGAGAGTCAGAGCGAGCTGAAGGAGTAAGTAGACAAAGCAGTAGACGCAAATCTGGCAGATAGGCCCTTCAAATTTTTCCAAACCAACATCCTTATAACAGTGATTCTTATCACTAACAATCATTGTAAATACCATTTCATATTTTTGTAGCTCCATTTTGTGCAAGCCGAGGAGTCCTCGAGCTTGAGGAGCCTTAGAAGTACCTACGTATCAATTTTCGTATTTTTTAGACTCCGTTTAAGCCCTCAAATTGGCCCTGGAACCTAATTTTTAACTAGGCCGGACACTAGGTCTGGACAGGGCCAAAGCTAGTCAAAAACTATAAAAAGAGCTAGAGAGCTCATTTTTGAGGTTAGATTGTAATTGAAACAAACTTGTAAGAGCTCTTGAAAGTAATCTAAAGAACTCCATTGCTTCTCTCTCTTTGTCTTGCCGTGTGTGCACGTGTGTGTGTATGTGTGTGCATGTTGGTGTGCTTCTCACTCACGCACTTGTGCTTCCACTTGCTCGAGGTCTTCATACCATCCTCACGTCTTCCCGGATTGACATTAAAGGAGGTGCTACTCATCACTGAGCTACACCAAATTTTGGCGCCGTTGCCGGGGATCGAGCTTTGAGGACGAGCGTGTGATGGTAAGACGTAGAGTTGACGCGTTGGAGTTGTAGGTGAATTCTTCACTTTCTTCCATTTTCTTGTTTCTTCTACACCATCTTCATCACCATCATCATCACCTCCATCTCCATCATCGCAAAAAAAATTTCAGTTTTTTACTATATCTCCTTTCCCCTTTCATTTCCCTCATTTCACTTGTGAGAGAGAGCGAGAGAGCGATATTGCTTGCTCTGTTTTTTTGCATGTTTGTTGTGTCTCTTGCAGGTATCATCATCACCATCCCCGCAAGCACGCTCCGCAGGTACGAAACTCGTTGAATCTGTCTCGCAGTCGCCGACTTCTGTCCATCGCGACAGACAGAAATTTTCACCTTTTGGTAAATCTGAGTGCACCACAGTGGACTAGAGACCCTGCACACCACATTCCCACAAAAATTTTTGAAAAATTTGCAAAATTTCAGTCCATCGCGATTGACTGAACCCCTGTCCATCGCGACAGACTGACTGTCCATCGCGACAGACTGACTGTCCATCGCGATTGACTGAACCCCTGTCCATCGCGACAGACTGACTGTCCATCGCGACAGACTGAACCCCTGTCCATCGCGACAGACTGACTGTCCATCGCGATTGACTGAACCCCTGTCCATCGCGACAGACTGACTGTCCATCGCGACAGACTGACTGTCCATCGCGATTGACTGAACTCCTGTCCATCGCGACAGACTGACTGTCCATCGCGATTGACTGAACCCCTGTCCATCGCGACAGACTGACTGTCCATCGCGATTGACTGACCCTCTGTCCATCGCGATTGACTCCTGTCCATCGCGATTGACTCCTGTCCATCGCGATTGACTCCTGTCCATCGCGATTGACAGCCAATTTTGGACAAATTTTTTAGGGTTTTTAAATTGAAATGATGGAATAATTGTGGGCATAAACATCTTACTCTTGAGCACATAAGGAGGCCTTAGGAAACCAACCCGGGGAAACCTGTTGCACAGTGATCCTGTTTGAACCCCGTCTTAACCCTAGAACCCTGAACGGTCATAACTTTTCCATACAGAATCCATTTTTTGAGCTCTAGGGCTTGTTGGAAAGCTTGTGGCATATACTACACGCCCTCAACTGTTTTTTATAAAGATAATGCGTTGATTTTCAGATAGGGTATTTTGAAGTTGACCATACCCAGGGGGATCAAAGTCAGGGGTCTTTAGAATTCTTTTCTTAAAAATCTCTATGCAAATTAGTGTCTGTGCATCAGGAATGAAAATCATTGGTTCTGTCTTTGGAAATTAAATCTTAAAGCTAACTTTGAAACTCTTACAGATCCTTTGGGAACATTGCAAGGCGTTCTAAGCAAGTGTAAGTGTAAGCTTGGGAACACACTTCCTGGGCACTCAAGGGCAACCAAGCAGGAA
Source organism: Ceratopteris richardii (assembly GCA_020310875.1). Taxonomy (NCBI): domain Eukaryota; kingdom Viridiplantae; phylum Streptophyta; class Polypodiopsida; order Polypodiales; family Pteridaceae; genus Ceratopteris; species Ceratopteris richardii. The sequence continues at coordinate 52,121,055 of CM035441.1, read as the reverse complement.
ACAAAAGGTTGGAAACTTCTAACCCCCTCTGTCAATTCACAGTTCAGGCTAAGAACGATGAGAGGTAGGAGTAAGTCAGGGAGACGATAGGCAGGTATCAAGTTGAAGATTTCCTAAAAACTCGAGTCCAAGCTAAAAACCTAATCTCTGTACTGTCGCTAACATAAAGAAAAGGAACCCAACGTGGAATGATCAACCTCAAAGTACGAAAAACATTCAAGTATTCCTGACGACGTGATATCAGACAAGACCTTAAACATGATAAATAACTATAAAAAATCAAGTGACTGATACCAATTGATCTGCAACGAGGCTGTACTCTGGGAAAAAGTCGGGGTACTTAGATAGGCATATGAACCTTAGATCAGGACGACATCTTGTAAGGGAGAGACAAAGCCTTAGGTCTTCAGAGGCTAGTGTTAACCACACTGCTAGGTCTTGGGCCCAGCAGTTGAGCCATCACTCGTACTACCCTAGCTCTGAGACCAGTGAGTCCGAGATGTCTCAAGGTATGGAGAGACCTACAGGCAGTTCAGGAGTGCCATACTTGTATAGGGTAGAAGGCCCTTATAAAACGCAATTGGAATACCTTAGGACCAACCGATTGGGTGCTAGCATCTATGAGGACGGCCTAGGAAGGTCCGTGGTACAGATTAAGAATCCCGATCAATCCATTGGATTAGAGCGCCCAGCTGTCAAGTTCGAAAATGGGGCATACTTAGACAAGGAAGGGACTATATATGTAGTCACCAGTCATCCCGATAGGACTGATGAATTTGGGAATGTAGTCCCAGAATCGGACTTAGGGGACCTAGAGCAAGGAAACATGGGTACAGAACCTAGAACCCCTCGAGGCAAATCTGTTCTCACTAGGATTATCACACCCGAGTGGATTCCCCAAGATAATAAGAGCATAGATCTTCTTCTGAACCGAGAAACTGAAGAAGCCTTTTGGAGATATAAATCTGATCGGCCATTTGATATAGGAACAATCATGATCTATGAGTTTAAGGATCCTGATATCCCAGGTAGAGTGACCTACTTAGATCACGCTTCGGAGAGGATCTTTGTGGTGACAGACAATGATAGGCATGCTTACACTTGGAAGGGTGAATTCGTTTTCCCCCAACCAAGATCGAATGTATCCTATGGTCACCCTGGAGCTGGAACATCCCAAGCTCATGGAATGCCAAGAGACAGAAGTAGAGATAGACCAGAAGTAAGCTTCGCCAACCCAGCGGGCAGAGAAAGAACGAGGACGGAAACTAATAGAGTGGAACCTGAGATACTTAGAGCTCACAGGAATCAAAGAAATACGGATGAGTTCCCTCTACCACGACCTAGAGAGCACACAAGGACTTTGAGACCGACTCAACTAGTTAAGTCCATGAAGAATTACTTTGATGGCACAGGAGATCCCTATGATCACGTGGCGGAATTCAAGCAAGTCTTGAGAGCTGAACAAGTGGAGGATCTATTCACGCAGTACAATGCCTTCGGTCTAACTCTTAGGAACACAGCACTTACATGGTCTCAACCATTGGATGAGCGACAGTTCAGGAGCATAGACCAACTCCTAGAGGCCTTCATCGTAGAGTTCTCTAAGAGTGGCATAAGACACAATACCTCCTCACTGATTCACAGCTTCAAGCAAACCCCTCAAGAGACCGTGAGACTTGCAGGAAGAAGATTTAGGCAATATCTTGAAAGATGCCCTGTCTCGGAGCTACCTACACCTGCTAAACAAGTAGCCTTATTCTTGGATGGATTGTTGAGTACGAAATTGAGATCCTACGTGTATCTGAAGGACCCTAGGACCATAGAAGAGTGTGTACGCATGTGCATTGACATTGAAGATAACCTAGGGGAAGAACTAGAGCTTTCCAAAATCTACAAAGATTCAGATAGTGCATCTAGTCACTCTTCCACACAATCCACATCAATTGAGGAACTCGCAGAGAAAGTGGCCCAAAAACTAGGTGTCTCTAGTAAACAAATTCCTAGATTTGCCCCAGTAAAAAGATGTTATACTTGTGGTGGCGACCACATGGCTAATGTATGTCCCATTATGGCTCCATCCCAAGTGAATCCTGGTAGCCAGTATTGCACGATAGAACGAAGGTACACCAATCACACTGCGCAAGATTGCCCCTACAATAAGCAAACCGTTAGGCAGACGTATCCACAGCCATATCCTCAACAAGGAAGATACCAGAACCAGTATCCACCTCAGCAGTATGCTAGGCCTCAACAAACCTACCAACCCTACCAAAACCAACAAAGGCCTCAGCCTGTGCTAGCACAGCAAACCCCAGCTCCAGCTAATGTGATTCCGGTAAAGTATGCTGCCACTGAAGAAAACCTGAATAGAGCCATAGTCCCTGTAACACCGTTGCTTTCAGAAAGTGATCCCAGTGACCATAGCTTCGACTCCACACATGTCGATAGCCCCCAGGCTTACTACATGCAGTCTCCTGAACATGGTGAGTCCTACTATAGTGAAGAGCCAAATGAACCTAGTTGGGAATCGGATTACGCAAATGTCATGTACGCAAACCCCAACCCTAGGCCTCAACCTAGGCAGGTAAGACCTCCGTTCCCAAGGGGACCGTGCTACAGATGCCAAGGAGATCATCTCATTCGTGATTGTCCCCTACCTCCACCTACACAACCCCAGTCAGTAACGATCCAAGGCTATTGCCAAGAGTGTGGAAAGGAGCATCTCTTACGAGACTGCCCTAAGAACCCCAATAATATGCCAAAAATCACTCCTATTAATGTTATCGGGTTAGTAGTAGACTCCTCAGGGAGTGTGACCTCCACTGCTCCAGTACAGGTAGTCACTAGAGCTCAGGCATTGCAGCAAACCCAAGGGGTAGGTCAGGGAAAGAGCCCAGAGGCAAGTGAAACTGAGAGCATAACCAAGAAAAGGGCTAGAGCTTGGCGAGATAGTCGCGAAAGAATGAAAAGGCAATGGGCAAAAAAGATGAGTGAACTTGAGGAAAGCCTCAAAGAAACAAAGGCCAGGATAACTGAACTCACATCTCAAACTCCCTCTCACACTACCCCACCTCCACCAGTCCCAACTCCATCCGACCCGCCACCTTCCAACCCGCCTCAACTGATACCACCACCCCCTAGAGAAGGATCAGTCCTAGCAGATCCCACTCCCGAAGACCTTAATATGATGCTTAAAGCATATCAGGCCAGAATCCAAGAAGGGCCAAACGTAACTGATCATGAAAAATGCTACCCTAGAGCAGAATTAGAGCTAGAACGAACTAAAATTTGTGCCAAAATGGTGGAATTGGCTCAGACCATGTTTGAAGCTAGTCGCCTCTTTAACATCTCTAGCTCAGCTAAGACGCACTTACATTTTGATGGACTGCTAGAAAGAATAGAGAAGCTAATTGCACAATCAGAAAAGGAACCTGCCCCTCAAAGAAAGGAAAGGGCACGAGACCGGATAAGCCAGCCTCTTCAGGAAGCTCAGGTGCCTCCTCAAGAAGCTTATCTTTCCCCCCAAAAGGCAGATGAGCCTCCCTCAGAAGCTCACGTACCTCCGCAGGTTGCCTACATTCCCCCTCAGGGAGCATATCAGCCTGTTCGGAAAAGTAATAGAATAAGTAATCCTCCCCAGGAAGCTCGCGCTCCAAACATCTATGAGAGCGAGGAAAGAGCCAACGATAGAATAAGCCCTCCTTCCCAGGGTGCTTATGTGCCTAATTCTACGGAGCCAGACACTTCTTCTTCTATGAATCGGTTCGCATCAGACTTCCTACGAGAAATTCAAGAAGATAAATGGGATAACGAACTTGAGGTCGCCCCTCCCTTTGAACTTGTGGATGATGCACACGACCAATTCCCACAAGACATCCCATCTATTTACGGGGAACATGAGAGTACTCAGTCTCACGAAAGACTGGACTTTGAGTCTAATTCCATACAAGAGCTACCCCACTTCACAGGCCCCTGGGAAGCCAAGTCTACTTGTATGAGAACCCCCACGGTCATGGTAAGAAACGAAGACTCGATCATACCTAGGAACACAGAGGTAGTGAAAAACACCAAAGTGCAGTGCAATCTCAAGTTAGAAGAGCTACTCAAGGTTAAACCTGAATTATGGAAACATGTAGCCAAACAAGTACCAGAGTTAGCAAAACCTCGTTCCCAGGTAGGATCACATAGGACAGTGCCGGAAATACCTTTGGATAAGATAGGAGATATTTGTGAAGGTGAAGAAGGGAACACCTATCTTCCCATTACCTACCAGGAGTACACCACCAAGGCAATTTTGGACTCAGGTGCAGGAGTTGCAATTGCCACCACTTCCCTATGGAAGCGTTGGGGCAAGCCAGCACTCAGGCCAACGAGAATGAAACTGCAGATGGCCGATGGTCACATAGAAAGACCCCTAGGATTGCTAGAAGGAATAACTCTCACCACTTGTGGTGTCGAGTTTGAGCATACATTTGCCATATGTGACTTCAGCAAAAATCATGCCTATGAGATGATTTTGGGAAGACCATTTATGCGACAGTTGCAAGTGGTACAGGATTGGGGAACCAACTCCTTGTATTTGCAACACTTGGGCATTACGACCAAAGTCAATCTCAAGGACTACTCTCATAGAGATGTCCCTCCTATCCAATGGAACCCCATCCATAGAGCCAAAGATGACACGGAATCTGTACGTTCCATAGGATCAGGATCCTCATGGATGCATGAAGACACCCACTTATGGATGTGTAAAGTAGCAGTAGAAGAAGAAAAGAGAGAGAAGGCCAGAGATATAGGTGCAAACGAAACACATAGACCCATTCAAGACCCAGCCTACGCACCTGTAGTCTTTCCTGACGAAGAATTTGAACCCCACGGCTGGGCAGAAATTTTAGCAACCATGGATGTAGCCATCAATGAGGAACAATGGACACCTCATTGTGATGAGGATGGCTATGACATTTCAGTCTTCTCCATAGAGCCAATCATGGGAGAGGCAGTTCTAGAAGAATGCGACCCTATCCCTGATACATTTGAGGATGCAAGTGACTCCGAGCTAGAGTCAATAATTATGGACCCACCATTTGCATCAGATAAAGAATACTTCCATGAAGTAGAATTCCAACCCCAGAGGCATGGAGAGCTTACAAATGATGTAAGACTAGCAACACATGTAACCCCTAAGGAAGAAGGAAAGAAACGAAAGAAGAGAGAAGTCTCACCAGAAGAGGAAGAATCTTTGTTTGAGGTCCCAGAAAATTTTAAGAAGTATGAGATAGATGACAGGAGAGTCATGATCAGAATGCCGAAACGAGAAGCACAATCAGGAGAGGCCTATGATAACAAAGAAACCACCAAGAAAATAGTAGTGGCCCTAGAAGAAGGAGAGGAGAGATGCACGTACATAGGCCATGACCTAACAGAGGAAGAAGAGCATGCGTTAATAACCTTGCTAAGAGAATACAGAGATGTATTCGCTTGGAGTTACAAGGATTTGAAGGGTGTTGACCCAGACATATGCTCACACACCATTCCCATGACTTCAGATGCCAAACCCTCTAAGCAAAAGCCCTATACCTATAACGATAATTACGCTGCTAAGATCAAGGAGGAGATCGATAGACTGGTTGAAGCTGGATTTATCTACGAAATTGAGCACACTGAGTGGGTATCCCCCATTGTAGTGGTGCCCAAGAAGAATGGCAAGCTGCGTGTATGCATTAACTTGAAGAAGGTTAATGCAGCCACAATTCGAGATAACTATCCGCTTCCTATCACAGAGCATCTCTTAGAAAGAGTAGCAGGCAAGGAAGTGTACAGCTTCCTTGATGGATTTTCGGGCTACAATCAAGTCGCCATTGCTCCAGAAGATCAGCATAAGACAGCATTTGCCACAGAGTGGGGGATATTTGCCTTTCGCGTAATGCCATTTGGGCTTACCAATGCTCCAGCTACCTTCCAGCGACTAATGTGCCATGTATTTAAGGAGTTCTTGAGGAAGAATTTAGAAGTCTATGTTGATGATCTCTGTGCTCATTCCACCATTAGACAAACCCATATTCCTGAACTCAGGCAAATCTTTGACAAATGTAGAGAATATCAAGTCTGTCTGAACCCAGAAAAGTGCGTTTTTATGGTCAGGCAAGGCAAGATTCTAGGACACATAGTGTCAAAGAATGGCATATCCACGGATGAAGAGAAAGTGAGAGCCATAGCCGAGCTTCCAAGGCCAAGGAATGTCAAGGAAGTACAAGCTTTCATGGGGCATTGTGGTTACTACCGCCGGTTCATTCACATGTATGCTGTCATTGCAAAGCCCATGTACGGACTTCTGACTAACTTTGAGTGGACGGATGAATGTGAGAATTCCTTCCAGGAGCTTAAACGAAGATTATGTTCAGCACCAATCTTGACCACACCAGATTGGAACAAGCCATTCCATGTTCACGTGGATGCATCCAATTACGCTATTGGATGTGTACTTGCACAACCTACGGGTGAAGGTAATATGGATCTTCCAATTGCCTATGCTAGTAGACAATTGAATGCAGCTGAACGAAATTACACCACCACTGAGAGAGAAGGCTTAGGAATGGTATATGCAGTTAAGAAATTTAGACACTATTTGCTTGCAAACAAGTTTAAATTTTTTACTGACCACCAAGCATTACTATATCTCGTAAACAAGCCATGCAATACAGGAAGATTAGTAAGATGGTTTCTCTTACTAATGGAATACGATTTCGAGGTTGTAGTAAGAAAAGGGAAGACTCATTTGAGAGCTGATCATCTTTCCAGGCTCACATCTGGAGAAGCCCCACAAGGAGTATCAGATGACCTTCCTGATGCTTACTTGTTTAACTTGGAAGTGGTACCGCAGTGGGCTAAGCCACTAGTGCCAGTATTGACATACGGGCCTAATCACCCAATTATAAACACACAAGATAAAGAGGTAGTAAAAGCCCAAAAGTATCACATCATGGCAGGAAGTATGTACAAGCACACAGATCAAGGGATCTTGGCCTGTTGTGTGGAAGAGGATGAGTACGCAAAATGGTTGCAATTAGCACACATAGGTGCATTAGAGCAACACTATTCAAAGCCACGAACCCTACAAACACTAAGGAGACTAGGAGTACATTGGCCAACTATGGAAGCTGATGTCCAAAAGTTGTGCAAGGAATGCCCAATCTGCTGCACTAAACCACCTGTGGAACATGCCACTCTTTATCAAGTGTCCATTGTGCCAGATTGGAGTGAACCACTAGTATCCTTCCTGAGGACAAAAACATTCCCTCCAGACATGACTCTGGCTAGGAAAAGGAGTTTAGAACAAGAAGCCCAGGATTACTCACTCATTGGTGATAATCTATACAAACGTGGTAAAGACGGTTACCTGAGACTATGTGTCCACGAGAGTGAGTATCTCAAGATCTTAGACACTGCTCACCAAGGTGTAGCAGGAGGACACTTTGGACCAGATCGGGTAATCAAGGCAATACTATTTGCGGGCTTTTGGTGGCCGACCCTTCACATGGATGCACATACCTATGTGAAACGGTGCGATGTCTGTCAGCGAACTCAGTATCCTATACGCAAAGATGAGATGCCACTGAAACCTATGATGGATGGACGTGCATTCTCTAAGTGGGGAATAGACTTTGTAGGCCCTATTAATCCCCCAGCTAAGGGTTCACATGCTGAATACATCATTGTGGCCACGGATTATCTCACCAAGTGGGTGGAGGTAAAAGCTACGACAAAGAACGACGCTCAGACAACTGCTAAATTCTTGTTTGAAAATGTATTCACAAGATATGGGCTACCTATAGAGCTAGTAAGTGATAGAGGCACTCACTTCTTGAACGAAGTGATTGAAAATCTACTCAAAGAATTCTTGGTAGTTCATAAGAAGTCTGCCCCTTATCACCCTCAAGCTAATGGACAAGCCGAAAGCACCAACAAGATCTTATGCAATGTACTGACAAAATTAGTGAACACTAAACGTTCTGATTGGGACAAACAGCTACACCATGCTGTTTGGGCATACCGAGTCGCCTATAAAACGGTACTCCAAGCCACCCCCTTTCAGATGGTATTTGGCCAAAACGCGGTGCTACCCTTGGACTTCTTGATACCTGCCTTAAAAGTAGCACAAGAGCACGAATGGACGGGTCATGAACTCTCCTCTAGACTTTTTGACCTTGAACGATTAGGAGAAACGAGACTGAGAGCAGCTGCAGGGATATATGCAGCTAAGAAGAGACAGAAGGCATACTTTGATGCCCATGTGAAGGATAAGGGCTTGAAAGTAGGAGATCTAGTTTTAGTCTACACATTGAAACAACATGCAAGGAAGCTGGAAAAGAGAGGCTACGGACCTATGATCATCAATAGGATCTCCACGAGTGGAGCAGTACAACTAGCCACTTTAGAGGGTAATGTTCTCCCAAACTATATTAGCGGATGCAGAGTCAAGTTGTATCAGGAACCCCTCACGGAGGAAATGCTAAGTCGACTCAATACTGCTAAGCAACGTAAAGAGGAGGAAAAACGAATTCGAGAAGAAGCTCAAGCAGAAGCCCTAGAGCGCATACGGAAAATGAAATTAAGAAGACAAGGTAGAGAGCAACCTGTGACAGATGCTTATGCAGATCCAAGATACCCTGTGGCTATGTGTGAAGTTTCAGGTGATAGCTCACATAGGATCACTGATCGACGTCCTTTCATAACCGTAGATATAGGGCAAGGAAAGAGTGCAAGGACTGTAAGAGCCTTGATTGACTCAGGTGCTGCCACTAGTGCTGTTCAATTGTCTTACTGTCAAGAGTTGCACTTAACTGTCAATCCTGTGGAAGCATATCTTATAGGATTGGGAGGTGTGGAGACCCCTTGCATGGGCGAGGTGGAACTTCCCCTCCATATTCATGATGAGGCAATGACAGTTAAAGTGCTAGTGTGTCAAGACGAGGATCTCACTGAACCCCTTGTCTTGGGTCAAGACTGGATCTATGACCACGCAGTCAACTTAAACCTAAGAAGTGGACTTCTTCAGGCTTGGGTCAATCATAGTCGAATTACGGTAGAGTTAGATAACGGAGCACTCAAGGAACTAGGAAAGGCACAAACTCCTGGTCCTTCCAGGAGTACACATGAAGACGAGCATGCTGTTCTTGTCCAAAACTATGTGTTGCAGAGGAATGATGTTCGCACAAAAGAAGTCAGGAGAGCAACAGAACCCCCTTCTTTTCCAAAGGCCAGAGGGAGGCAGCAACCAAAAGTGGATCAAAGACAGATAAAGCAGAATACTACCTCTCTCGGAGATCAAAGGTACCCGCGCAGCAAAATGTCTCAGCTAGTGAAACAAGTGTGGGTACGGAAAGGCGAATACCCGGTTGCACTCAAGCCAACCACACGGGCAAAGCCTCTTATTAGTAACCAACAACGCAACTCTAATAAGAAGTCTTTCAGAAGTTCTTCTGTTAACGTGAAGACTATTTGGGTGCCCAAGAAGTCGATGAAGGCTAGCCCACAATCAAGACATATTTGGGTGCCTAAGGCTTGTCTACGGGCTCAAATAGCTACACCAAGAACACATCCTATACAGCATGATCCATTCACTCGCACAGCCGGTCTTCACTCGTTTTTAACACTCAGGAACGCACCAAGGCCAATGAGCACAAACAGAATCACTTGTAAATGGGTCCCTAAAAGGCCTCACTTTCAAGCTAACACACCTATAAAGCCCTCAAGAGTCTCTACGAAACCAAGAGCAAAACCCATCCACAGCATTTGGCAGCCTAAGAATTGTAACAAACCCCCGGACCCCAATTGTAAATCCATGACCACCTACTAACTAATTCACTCTCACATCACATCATTCCGCTTAGCTTGTAGGTCTATCCAATTCCTAACCACACTCACCAGCACCGAGCACTTATTAACCTACTAACCTCTTCCGGACCTCATGTTAATGTTGTAACGGGGACACGGTGTCATTTTTGTGTCCATTGCAATGTTAACATCTATTCATGTATTCTCACAGAACCAGCTGCGAAGTTCTCAACATGGCTGAGGCAGCAGGAACTAGCTCTCACACAGAAACGAACCCGCAAGTGGTGGATTTAGACAGTTTACCCGTTTTGCCTGAGACAAATGAAAGACCAGAAGAATTGCAGGCCGTCAAAATCATACCTATTGCGGACCCTCCGCGTGGCCACACCATGCCCGTAGGAAAGACTTCCCACTGGTTTACCGAGGTGGCAGGACCCTTGGGTGAAGGAACGTACCTATGGGAATCAGAGCTGGACTTCAATGGGAAGCAAGGTAGATACCATTTCTTTACAAGAGAATTTGAGAAATTACAAAACGCAGAAGGTCTACGACCGATATGGGAAAAGGCAGGATTGAGTGCCTATTTCAGTGCACGACTCCCAAAACCTGACTTCATGCGATGCTACTATCTTATCAACACCTTGACTCCAAACCAGAACCCAAAAGGTGCAAGCTCATTTGTGATTCCATCTCTGACAAAGGGGAATGAGTTCAAGAGGTTCAGGCTATCAAACAACTTGGTGAGAGAGGCTCTAGATATGCGCGGAATGCATATTCCAACAGAGAAGGAAACCCTAGTACCGGATTACATGAAGAATCGAAGTCTCACCAAACTCAAGGACATGGTGTCCATGACACCTAACATTGCAATACACCTTCGCATGTGCATGCAACACTTTGCTTTTCCTGCACAAGATAGATTCACTATGCCGCACAAAAAGATTTGGTTCAGTTTATATCTGGCAGAGACACAGAGCCTCACCATCAACTTACCCCATTGGATAATTGATCAGATACACCTGGCTCACAAACGATGGCCGAGGAAACAGGTTTTATATGGTTGCTGTGCTCTGACGAGAATAATCTATAGATGTTTGGCTTATGACATCCCTATTCAACGGGCCCTAATGTGGAATCGTGTAGAGCAGTTTAGAGGTAGGACATCCACTGGACCCCCTTCGAAGAAGATGAGAGGCACTGTCCAAGTTCCGTGTGCTCAACCACGTGGAGCCACCCTAACACCAGATGTCACCCCTCCACCTCGAAGAGTCCGACCATTCACACTCCGACTTCCAAGACGCAGCACCGATGGTTCTACCCTGATCTTCCCTCCCATCCCAACCGATCTTGAATTTCCTAGTGGTGCACCTTTGGAAGAACTCACTAATGAAGATTTCGAACAATTATTACAAGATGTAGATCTGGAGGCAGAAGAAGCACAACAAGCGGAAACAGTGCAAACGCAGACCACAACCTCCCAAAGACCAGTCACACCAGTTGAAGTGGATGAAGAGGATGATGGAGATGAAGAACAGGAGGAAGATGAGGAGGATTACGATCAAGAGCATCAAGATGAACAACAAGAAGTGCCAGAACTTGTAGGTGCACCAGCATATACAGCTCAACTACAAAGGTTATATGACACAATCAAAGCAGTACAAGAAAGGCATAAACTCTCTCTTATATCAGGGCAAGCTTTGATGCAAGAAATGCTATCAGATGAAGGGGTGGACCAACAATTCATTGACACTCTCAAATTAGTGTCAGAATCTTTAGGAGTTCCGGAGGCTGTCCACACTGCCGTCCGCCAGTCTGTAAGGTATGACCAACGCAGAGTTGACACGTTACCACGAGCAGGTAAGACTATAAGGATACCCGTCACAGAACAAGAAGTACCCATTGAAACAACAGCTACCCCTACAACCACCATTGAACTCTCGGCCGAAACCTTTGTTCAGACATCACCCATCTCACCCCAGCATCCACCATCACCACCTTCTCCAACCCCACCACAACCTTCCACCATGGCAGAAACGACAGCCATCACCTCTACCTCCACTTATAACCCATCCTCATTCACATCATTCTCATTTCGAGAACCCACCTCACAAGAAAACCTCTTCTCATTCGTCACCAATCCCTTGTACACTTCAGCCCTTCCATCCTCCGAACCCATAACTGGCCATCCCATAATCCCGACGGTGGTTGGAAACCCAGCACCCACTGAAGGCATCCTGTGTTTTCCAGCCTATCCCCCAATACGGGTAGCTCCATTCCATGACCCTCATTTCCCATCGGGCCCCTACACCTCTTTCAACCAGACTTCACCACTCCAATACCCATCCTTTGGGGAGCAGTTTATCCGCTCTCCAATGTTTCAGCGGCACATTGCCCCGACGTTCACAACAACATCAATCTACACGAACACCACACTCACTTCACCTACCATACCCACCTACATGGTAGCCCCATCACACACCACTTTGTCTGACCCAATGGACATTTCACCCTCCACAGCACCTCTCCCCACGATTCCACCATCTCCCCCTCCACTACCCCCCACCTCACCACTCACATCATTGGCACACACAGCATTAACTACCCCCCTCCCCAATCCCACCTCCCCTGCATTTCAAACTTTTCCCCTTGCATCTCATAATGTAAATAGCACGTTCAACACATTACTTCAGTGTGCACATCAACTACAACAAGAGTATCATCAATTGGAAGAACGCACTACGGCCCTCCAGGCAGAATCTCAACGTCTGCAAGCTAGGGTCACCACTCTGGAAGCTGACTACCAAACGCTCCTAACCGAGCATACCACCTTACAGCAGGCTCACTCAGAATTGGAATCAAAGACATCAACAGTAGATGACCAAGCAGTCAAGGAACTAGAAACAGTGCTTCAAGCGCAGATGATATCTAATGCTACACTCAGATGCAACATTGGGCTATTAAGGAAGCATATGGCAGCAGCACTAGAAGAGAGCAAAAGACTTCAACAACAAAACCAAGACAATTTCGAAGCGGCCATGGAAGGAACTGTAGGAGCCACCATTAGCCCTACCAGATATAGAGCAGTCCCATCAGAAGACATTCGCATCTTACTTGAGGAGCATGCAAATTTCTTGGAGTCATATGAAAAGTTAGAGACTGAATGTGCAGACCTAAAGAAACAGATAGCCAGAACCCCCACAGCTCAACAGGAGCCGGTAATCTTGCAACACTCTACAGAAGAAATAGAGACCCTCCGGAAACAGGTGGCAGAACTCCAAGCACGCCTCTTACCATATGAAAGGCCACCCTCGCCCATTGAAGAACCAGAACCTGAAACAGTAGTGGAAATCCCCGTCGAGGACAGCTATGAAGAGCCATATGAGCCGATGCCGACACCCGGTGGTCGAACTACAGAGGAAGGACAAGACACATTAGAAATTCAAGTTCCAGATTGGGTCAAGAGGGTCGAGAAAGTGGGTAAGACACATGATGATCGTGTGGCGGTGCAAGTTCAATCTCTCACAAATCTGGAAGAAACTGTCCTTCGGTCCTCCTACTTTCAACACTTATCCCATCAACGGTTAATCACAACATCAGAGTCGCAATACATGCCTTATTTTGTCTTGCTACATGACTATAATGCAGAAGTCAAAAGACATACAGGGAAGGAGCCCACATTTGCCACCCAATTTGAGATAGGGGATTTACCGACAGATGCACGCGCTGGCTCGATCTTCCAACCTAATTGGCGTGCACGTCTACTAACCGATTACCCAGAGATGATGAGCACCTGGGCAACCATGCCACTATATATCAAGTATAATCCTTGCTATTGCCCAGTGGTACGCCGCAGATCCTGGCAAGCATTTGCAATCAAGGTACGCAACAATAAAGAATGCTCGGCTTGGGTTAACTATCCATATTTTGCCCCACCTCGCGGGACCCCAACCGTAGCCTACATGATATCAACAATTCGGCACTGGTCTACACGCCTAAATAATGTACCTGACATAGCAGCAAAAATGTGTATGAAAATATTTGAGCTCATGACCATTGTTTTCAAAACCTTTCGAAATGTACAAGCTCCATACATCTCTGCTCCTGGATTCTCTCAAGGTAACAAGGATTTAGTCTACGACATGAGCCAGACCCCCTCGGTCACTATAATCTTTGCTTGGCATGCACGAATAAAGTACTTACCCGCATGCTTCAAGCAAACATTTGAGGAGATGTTCTCTACGGGATTCTGGGAATATCATTCGGAAATTTTCATTCCCAGACCCACACATTTGCTACACCTATTCGCCGTAGAACAAGCGATCCATGCAGATCAGTTACGTCTGCCACATCCGGACATTCCAGGACCAATTGATTGGGATCGTTTGATGACAGATTTGGCCAGAGGACTACGCCTACAAGAACAACAGCTTGCCACTCAGGTCGTGGAATATTACATCCAGCACTCCCAGCAACAAGGGTCTGTCAGGGACGACAGACACGAGAGAGGGGGGGGTGTTGAGAGCAGTATGGGCACCCAAGGACTGACTAGACAAGGAAGCCAACGGAGAGAGTCAGAGCGAGCTGAAGGAGTAAGTAGACAAAGCAGTAGACGCAAATCTGGCAGATAGGCCCTTCAAATTTTTCCAAACCAACATCCTTATAACAGTGATTCTTATCACTAACAATCATTGTAAATACCATTTCATATTTTTTTAGCTCCATTTTGTGCAAGCCGAGGAGTCCTCGAGCTTGAGGAGCCTTAGAAGTACCTACGTATCAATTTTCGTATTTTTTAGACTCCGTTTAAGCCCTCAAATTGGCCCTGGAACCTAATTTTTAACTAGGCCGGACACTAGGTCTGGACAGGGCCAAAGCTAGTCAAAAACTATAAAAAGAGCTAGAGAGCTCATTTTTGAGGTTAGATTGTAATTGAAACAAACTTGTAAGAGCTCTTGAAAGTAATCTAAAGAACTCCATTGCTTCTCTCTCTTTGTCTTGCCGTGTGTGCACGTGTGTGTGTATGTGTGTGCATGTTGGTGTGCTTCTCACTCACGCACTTGTGCTTCCACTTGCTCGAGGTCTTCATACCATCCTCACGTCTTCCCGGATTGACATTAAAGGAGGTGCTACTCATCACTGAGCTACATTATATGTATTCCAAAAGAAGTGATGTATATGTATTTAGAAGTGTGTGTAATGTAAGCATGCATGTGTGCTAGTAGGTGAGTGTATTAGCATATATTAGTATAATTGTAAGCATGCATGTAAAGTTCATTAGTATGCATGAGGAATGTATGCATTATAGTGCATGTGAATGCTTTAATGTATGCATGAACATATGCATGTGTATGGAAATATTGTGTGAATTATATTTTATGTTTCTTATTGATTTTTGTAATATTACTAATACCTAATGTTTTTTTTCAGAAACATTGAAGATTAAAGAGCAATTGAAGTAAAGCAAAGTGAAGTGAAGTGACAGATTGAAGATCCATTTACCTTATATTTTCATTTAGTCAATTACCTATTTGTTTAGACATTTATCCTATTACTAAACCCTTACATGTGTATTAGAGTTATTGATTTGAGCCATTAGCTTATCAATTCATTTGTTCAAGCAGATTTAACATCAATATTATTTCCCATTGATTTCTTTGATGTCTTCTGAGTTATTCCATAAAGTCTGAGTACAGTAATATTGAAAACATTGAAAAAGCAACCGAAGGCCCTAAGCATACTTAAAAGCACCCTGCGTGCAGTCACACGGTTAGGTCAACGTGATTCTTTTGGATGAACATCAGCCTACCTTCACACCCCTCTACGACAACGGTCCTAGTGTGTTCACACACATCACTATCAGAATATATCAACAAACCCCCCCTAGGAGTGATGCAGTGAACAAGGAGGTGGCACTCATGTATAACAAAGTGCCAAGCTATGTGGAATCAATCCACAAAAGGAGGTAAGCCCAAGGCTTTGCAGAAAGCTTCAAACGTCTCCCTAGGCAGAGTCTTTGTGAAAAGGTATGCAACGTTCTCCTAAGTGGGCACATATACCAAACTGATCTCTGAAGCAGAGAACCTCTCCCTGACATAATGATAGTGCACCTAAATGTGCTTAGTGCAAGCATGGAACACAGGGTTCCTCGCAACTGCCAATGCACTCTGGTTGTCAATAAAGATGGTGGTGGCAGAAGACTGACCTACACCCAAATCAGCCATAACGCATCTGAGCCACACACACTCAATTATCGCTATGAAAGCTACCCTATATTCAGCCTCACAACTAGAAGTGACCATAGTAGTCTACTTCTTGCTCAACCAAGATATGCATGAGCTACCAAGCATGAAGCAAAAACCATTGGTGGACATACAAGAGTCATAGCAACCAACCAAGTAAGAGTAAAAAAAAGCATGTAAATCTGGTAGTAGTGATCCCCCCTTGGGATAAAATAATCCAAGTAGTTGGGTATCACTCAAGTAGCAAAAGATGCACTTTACTTCCTACCAATGCTTGACACATGGGCAATGCATAAACCTGCTCATCTATGAGATAGCAAACTGAATATATGGCCCAGTAATGCATAAGTAAATCAAGCATCCAACAACTTGCTGATAGAGAACATCATCAAATGCATCTCCAACATCATGAAGTCTCAACCGTAAACTTGTTTCCATAGGAGTGGCAATAGGTTTTTAGTGTTCAAGGTGAAAATGCTACAACAATGTGTCAATATATTTGGTTTGACACAAAGCTATTATGCCATCAACTTGCATAAACTGAATGCCCAAATATTGATGCTAATGCCCCAAATATGACATCTCACATGAGGCATGCAAATCAACCTTAAAATCAACAATATGCTTCTCATGAGGACCATTGAGTAGCACATTATCAACATAGACAACAATGATTAGAAGCACATCATTTGCATGCTTAACATGTAAGGTGCTCTCTATTGGACTATTCTCAAAACCATGTGTAATCAGGTAGGGATGTATCTTTTCATATCAAGCATGTGGTGCTTGCAACAAACCATATAATGCCTTTTTCAACCTGCACTCTTTGTTCTCATGCCCTTTTTGCACAAAACCACGAGGCTAAAAAACATACACTTCTTCATGCAAGTCACCATTTGAAAATGGATTTTTAATGTCCAACTAATGTACATTCCAACCATGATGAGCATCAAATGCACAGATGCTATGAACAGTAGTCATTCAACATGTAGGAGCAAAGGTCTCATCAAAATCAATGCCTCTTTCTTGAGCATAACCCTTTGCAATAAGCCTAGCCTTATACCTATTAACTACTCCATTAGGCTTACACTTCAACTTGTATACCCACTTAGTGCCAATAACCTTCTTTCCAGGAGGTAAGTCACAGAAAGACCATGCATCATTTTTCATAATTGCATCATAGTCTGATTGCATATCAACCATCCAATTTTTTGAATTAGGTAATTCATCAAATAAAAGAGACTCATTCACATCACAAAGACTAGAGGAAACCATAACATAGCAATCTAATGCAAAAGAAGCACTATGAGAACTTGAACAAGTACAATATGATAGAGGTGCATCTAATTTGCTATCTTGCAAAGTCTGCACTAGCCATTTAGGCATAGTTTTTGTCTCCTCTATATCAGTTCTCTCATCAATAAGTGCATCATGTAAGTTTGCATAAAAAATGGTATGATCTACATCATCATGTGAAACCTGTAAAAACTAAAAATTACCTCATTTGGACCAACACTAGAGTGCCCACTTGTAAAAAGAGGCAACAAAGTATCATGCATATCTTGGAGCTAACTGATGCCTCCTTAGTACATGAAAGTAATCGCTAAATAGAATCTTCCACAAAAACATCATGGCTAACCAAAATGCATTTAGTCTGTGGATGATATAGAGGATAGCCTTTGCATTCAAAACTATACCCAAAAAAAAAAACATTTCACTACTTTATCATCTGTTGGAACTGTGAAGTTATGAAGGATCCATAAAGCTATGAAGGTTATGGAGTACTTGAAGACCTCCCTTGAAGCTAAGGATACTTGGAGGCTCAAAGCCTTGTGTGGAAGTCTCTCCAATTTCCCACTTTTTCCTTTTGTATACAAGTTCTTCATAGGAACTCTCTCTTATTTCCTTTTTTGAGAAAACCCATAAAAACTCAACCTTATCCTTCTTTTTTTGTAAAAGGCTTCTTTTTGAGTCTTTCCTTATTTTAGAAATGAGAGCTCTCTTTTGGATACATGCAAGAGCTCTCTCTCTCTAAGAAGATTCTTTTTTTTATTTTCCCAACTACCTATCATTTTTAGAATATCTTAGTTAATGAAGCATTTGGCCACTTGTACTCAACGGATCCCTCCTCCTCTCTTATATAAGGAGGGTCTCATTTTGTAAAAGGAGGTCCCTTGGCCATGGCCTTGGCCTCCATGCTAATGGAAAGAAGGTTCATTTGGCTTTCACATTTCTCCTTGTGTGCTAGGCATTGATCCATGTGTGTGGGTTTGGCACTTTGGGTTGGCTTGTGTGTGAGCGTTGCCCTCCCTTGCTCCTTTTGACGTTGGACATGGTGCCATTGTTCGTGGACGTGGGTGTGTGTGTGTTGCTTGCACTTCTTGCAACTCCTCTTGGAAGAGCCTCTCACTTCCATGTGAGGTGGTTTGGGTTGGTTACTCCCCATACTTCAACATCATCCAATTTCTTGCACTGTTGTTTAAGCATTAATGCATACGCCAGACAAGCAAAGACACAAAGATAAGCAATAGATGACTTGTGACCATGCCAAGCCTCATATGGATTCATAGAATATAGTCTTCAGTGGGACACCTCTTAAGTACATATGTTGCACACATAACAACCTTAAGCCATAAACTATGTGGTAAAGCCTGACTCTTGACCATACACCTCACCATCTCCATGAGTGACCTGTTCTTCCTTTCAGCAAATCCATTCTGTTGAGGTATATATAACATTGTACACTAATGTTTTATCCCACGTGAGCCAGAAATGCATTAAAATTAGAAGATATATATTCCCCACTCGATCAAAATGGCGTGTGTCCATTTTACATGTTGACTAATTTTTAGCCAAAACCAGAAACTATTTGAAGCACATAAACACTTTGGACTTTGCTTTCGATGGATGTACCCATGCATGTGCAAAAAAATCATCAATGGTCACAAAGTAAAGGTAGTTCCCAAAGGAGGGTGCCTGCATAGGATCACATACATCACTGTGAACAAGCTGCAATTTTTGAGTAGCTAGAACTGAACCATATTTTGGGAATGAGGAATGTTGCATTTTTCCCAAAATATAGCCTTCACAAGCATGTTCACCAGGTGCCTCAAGTTTGGGTAGAAAGGACACCATTTCATATTTCTGCAAGCATAGCAAGCTAGAAAAATTCAGATAACCAAAGCATGCATGCCAAAGATTTGCATCTCACATAGCCTGACAATCATGTACTGCACATGCTGAGTCATTCACAGATTTTTCATAGTCTATGAGCTTATACAACCCATGAAATAAAATGCTAGAAGCAATAATGAAATCTTCATTTGATAGATCATGAACTTTACATCTATTATCAACAAATTTAGCAATCAAGACGATCTTGGCTAATGCTGAAACTCATAAGAAATTTTTCTTGATCCCTGGAACAAATAAAGCATCTGACAATGTAAAAGAACTACCATCAATAGTAGTCAAAATGATCTTACGAACTCCCATGATAGGATAAGAGGAGTTATTGGCGCATGTGATAGTTTTCCTTGTAGGGGTAGGCTCGAGTGAAGTGAAGAAATTGTGCTGTGAGGTAATATGTTTGGTTGCCCCACTATCAAAGTAAAAAACATATGACTCTAGTGCAGACATACACTGTTCATGAGAAGATGGTTGCAAACAATAGTAAATGCCCATTCTTCATTTTGCACAAGATTAGCAGACTGTATTTTGGGTGTAGAGGCCTCTGCAACAACCATTCTAGCCTCTTTTTTCTTTGCCTCTTTTGTAGCCAATTTTGGAAACCTCTTTATGACATGATCATTTTCTTTACAGTATTTGCAAAACAATTTTTCCTTTTCTATTCTCTTCTCATCTCTGTCATCCTTCTTTGATTGTGCAAAATTAGTAGATTTTGTCTTACTAATAGATGACCTCCATTTACCTTTTCCCTTTGTTACACTTATGTGTTCCTCAAGTAGCTTTGATGCGAACCGTTTCCCTATACATGGGCACTTTTTAATCTAGCGATGTCTAGAGTTTTTTTTTTCCCATGTTACCACATACATGATTCACTCATATGTGGTGGTACTTTGTACTTAGGGATATTATTTAGCTCTTACTTCCATTGAGTGCATCGTCAATAGGGAGAGCTATTTGAGCCATTAGTCTTCTCTGTCATGAGGAAGGAGATAAGGAAGAGAGCTTACACACACACTCTCACTCTCAAGGAGAAGCACACACACATATTGAGGAAAGGAAGAATGATCTTCTTCTTCTTCTATTACATAAAAGGAATGTACAAGAATGACCTAAAAACAACAATACAACAAGTGCAATATATAAAGATCAATACATAAGGACAAACCTAATGTCCACGAATGAGTGAGATGGCAAGAAACAAATGTGCCATCACTCTCAGTAGATAAATCTAATAAAGCTCAATGAAGTATCCCTGACATATACCGGCATGACCACTATACATGTCAGAGAAATGAAAAACTGGTACGTGTCATCCTGGATCATCACATGTTGAGCTTGATATCTCAACACTCCCCCTCAAGCTCAATGCCATATCCTGTAATCCAAGCATCTCTTGAAACTTCTTCAACTTCTCAACTCCAAGTGCTTTGGTGAAAATATCAGCAACCTGGTACCTGGTCATCTGTTCTCACATAAACAAGATCAATATCACCTGCTAATACCTTCTCTCTGATGAAGTGATAATGTACCTTGATATGCTTTGTTCTAGCATGGAAAACAGGGTTCCGTGCTAGCTATATGCTGCTAAGATTATCACAATAGATAGTGATAGGCTTTTGCACTTCCACACCTAACTCAACAAGTAACATCTCGAGATATGATGCCTCACATGCTGCCATTGCAGCACCTCTATACTCAGCCTCTGTACTCGACAAAGCAACAGTGGGTTGCTTCTTACTGCTCCATGTAATAGCTGCACCTCCAAGTGAGAAAAGAAAGCCACTAGTAGATCTTATCTCTGGAGTACTGCCAGCCCAATCTGCATCGGTGTATCCATGAACCTGCAAATCTACACCAGCTTCATAAAAGAATGCATAATCCAAAGTAGCACTCACATAACGTAGAGTGCACCTCAGAGCATCCAAATGCGGCTTCCTAGGAACCTACATAAACTGACTTTCAAGTCCAACAGTATAGCTTAAATCAGGCTTTGTAATTGTAAGATATATAAGACTTCCCACAATTTTCCTGTACATAGTAGCATTTTCCAATGCTTCACCTGATGTAGTATCCAACTTCAAATTCTGATCTAATGGCATAGAAATTGGCTTACAACCAGCCATACATACTTTTGCAGCACATTCAAGGCATATAGACTTTGCGACATCCATATACCTATTTCTGTATGTATAAACTCAATGCCCAAGAAATAGTGCAACACATCAAGATCTTTCATGTCAAATTCCTGCATAAGAAGTTGCTTTACCTCTTTGATGCTTTCTTCATTATCGCCACCTACAATCAAGTCATCAACATAAATGGCCACAATCGTGATGCCATCATCAGCCTTCCTTGCATATAGTGAATGATCTGCATCACACATAGAAAACCCAATGCTGGTTAAGTAATCAGCAATCCTTGCATGCCATGCACACAGAGCCTGCGTCAGTTCATACAAAGCCTTTCGCAACCTGCAAACATATTCTGGATGCTTTGAATCTTCATATCCTTGTGGCTGGTCCATATATACTTCTTCCTATAACTCACCATGTAGGAAAGCATTCTTCACATCCATCTGATGCAAAGTCCATCCTTTTGCTGTAGCTAATGCAACAAGTGTCCTAACAGTAGACATTTTAGCTACAGGGCTGAATGTTTCCTCATAATCAATGCCATATGTCTGTGCATCCTTTAGCTACCAATCATGCTTTATACCTGCTTATGCTACCATCAGCATTATGCTTTACCTTGTAAACCCATTTACAGCCTATGGGGTTTTTTCCTTGCGGTAATTGAGCCAGCTTCCATGTATTATCTCCATAAAGTGCATCCATCTCCTCATCCATAGCTTTTTCCCAATCTGCAATTCCAATTGCATCTTCAAAGCAAGAAGGTTCAACATCTTGTATTACCTTTGTCATGTAGACATAATGACATGCCATGTAACTATCATATGTCAATTGTTGCACTGAATTCCTCATCCTCCCAGATCTTCTTGGTCCTGGGTCACTTCTCCTTGTATCATCTGCATGTGCCCTTCTTACTTCTGGAGTCTTCACAGAGGGCAATCTAAGTTCCTCATCAAGACTCTTTTATGAAACACTTGAATCTCCATCAACGTCTTCAAAACTTGCACATGTTTTATGACCAACAGAAAGCTTTTCTTTACCTTTCTTGGATGTATTTGATGAATTTGTTGGACTGAAATTTCCACATAATCTTCCACTCCATGGATTTGAGTCGGAACTATTGCTTGGTGATGCATCTGGTCCACTCAAAACCTGAGATTCTGCACTTGATTTATCAGTATTTTCTTTGTCATTTGGTTCAAGACTCAGTCCTTCTTTGGCATCTGCATAAAAGCTTGACATTTCATCAAATACTACATCTGTGCTCACCTTTACCTGTTGTGTGAGTGGGTTATAACATTTATATCCCTTTTGCTCAAGGGAGTATCCAATGAAGACACACTTTTTTTCTTTTGGATCAAGCTTCGTCCTCAATTCATCTGGGACATGTACATATGCAATACAACAAAAAACTTTCAGATGTGGTAAGTTTGGCTTTTTACTTGTAAACTTCTCTTCAGGTGTAACTCGATGTACATCAGCAGTCGGAGTTCTATTGATGATGTATACAATAGTATGCACAACTTCTGCCCAATAACAATGAGGCATATTTTTCTCAGCCATTAAGGCTCTTGCTATTTCTACAATATATCTATTTTTGCATTCAGAAACGCCATTCTGTTGTGGTGTGTACCTGCATGAAAACTGACGCCGAATTCCATGATTTTTCAGAAAACTGCTAAACTCATTTGACATGTATTCACCTCCTCCATCAGATCTTAATGTCTGAATGTACTTCCCTGTCTTCTTTTCCACCATAAATTTAAAATTCTGGAAGTGAGTGAACACCTCACTCTTCTCTTTCATGAAATATACCCATACTTTGCATGTATGTTCATCAATGAATGTAACATAAAACTTGCAACCACCCATAGATGTGGTCTTTGCTGGACCCCAAACATCTGTATGTACTACTTTTAGTACATTCTCACTAACATGCTTGTCATGTGGAAATGATGCTCTTGACTGTTTACCAAATTGACATGTTGCACATACCTTTTGCATTTCTGCAACTTTGAAATTTGGTAGTCCATGGACAATCTCCTTTGACTGCATCAGTTTCAGCCTTTGCAAGTTTGCATGTGCAATCTGTTTATGCCATATCTCTATATCTGCAATAACTCCTACACCTTTTGCAAACATGGCTGCATTCATTTCAGGAATCTTCACATTTGAGGTGAACATCCTACCCACTTTGTTTCCTTTGGCATCCAATCGTCCATCCTGCTTGTACTCTTCTACATATAATCCATCAGCATTGAAACTGACTTGTAATCCCAGGTCAACCATTTGTCCAAAAGAAACTAGATTCTTTGTTATATTTGGAACATGTAACACATCAGCAAGATGTTTTACCTTCCCATCCTCCATAGACAATGCTATGTTTCCTGTATGCTCAATAGGATGCGATGTATCATCACCTATTTCAACATATCCAGGAAGTGGCATTTTTTTGCAAACTACTAAACCATTCTGCATGACTGGTCATGTGATTTGAAGCACCTGAATCAACATACCAGACATTATCATTCGATTTTGAAACACCAGTAGACATCGTATTCATCATGTGATGTTGAACCATAAACAACTTCTTAGAATCATCTACACTTGTGGATGCATAGTTGTTTTGCTTCCTTCTATTATTTTGATTCTTCAACTTGCAATCACATTCAAAGTGTCCAGGTTTACCACAATTCTAGCATCCTTTACTATCATTATGTTAAAAGGGACTTCCGTCACGTCCACTTTTAATCTCTTTTCGGGTTCTTGGGGATGGTAGGGCTCTGACAGTGCAGATGCCCTTTACTTAATTTTCCCAATTAACCATTTAACCAAAATAGTAATTATACGTCAAGGCATTAACTTCTGTTACACAGTTATGATTCTTTGATTACGGTTATCTTCACATAGTAGGTTATCGTGCAAATTATCAGCCATACAGCCGTACAAACTTATTGATGTTAAGACAACGTTACTGTGTTAGTAATAAATTACGGCAATTCAATAGAATAATAGTACTCCAATTATCTGCAAACTCTGCACCACGGCGTCTCCGCACGGTCGCAGTCGCCCAGACAGACAGTCTGGCAATCCTGTCTCTCTACTGCCGGAGAACCACGTAATGTCTTTTCACTAATAGATAAAAGGTTACATCTCTTCGCTACGCCCTTCCGGTCGTGCGATATATAAAAATAAAATTACATTGTGACAATCTGGCGGCCTAACACTAGCACGCACGGTGGACTCGAACCCGCAAAGAAAATAAAATTAAGGCTCATCTACGATGCCTTGTATGTACATGGTTCGGGCTAATTTGAAAGTCCTAGTGATCTTCTGTTTAAGGAATCAAGCATAAGCTTTAAAGTATCTGGCCCCACCATTGTGCGTCAGTTCATACTGAACTAGCCGCAATGACTTGACTCATCAGTAACTCTATTTGTGTTTGCAAAAATGCTTCCTGTAAATAGAAGTCGTTAGCTATTGCAGCATCTCTATGGACCTTCATATCAGCAATTTGACCATCAACTTTGGATAATCTCTCTGCTTGGAGCGCCCAACTGCTTTTCTCTGCGTTCCAGCTCCTAAGCTTGATATTGAATTGTTTTATAATATGCATCCCTTTCTTTCATGATTCCATCCATCTCCTTCTTTAACCGTAGATACTTAGCGATTTCCTCCGTAAACTCTTGATCTCTCTGAAACAATCTTTCAGTGACATTATGTAACTCGACTTCTGCTTTAAGCACATTGGCCACAAGTGATTGTGAAGCTTCTTCTAACACACTGAGTGTATCCCGGGTACGATGAAGTTCATGTCCTAACGCAGTCATAGCATCTGTCCTGTCAGTGAGATCCTGCTTCAGAGTAGTGATTTCTATATCCCTTTGAGCAATCAAAGCGTCCCTCTCTGCTAATTGATCTTGAAGTTGCTGAACCTAAAGTTGCAGGGCATGATTCTCTGCTTTAACCGCATTAGCTTCTTCCTGTAATGGAGCAATATCTGCCTCTAACAAATCAACTTTGCCTTGCAGATCCTGTCTGATATTGTCGATTGCCAGCTTCATTTGAAGAGGTAACTGCTGAGAGAATTGAATCAGGAGACGACCCATAGACTCCAATTCATGGAACATCATAGTCGGAGGAGGAAGAACAGGAAGTGGTTGGGATGAAGAGGTTGATAATAGGTGAGGAGAGGGTGGTGGAGAGTAATCGGGAGAAGATGAGGGAGTAATGGGTGCGTCGAGAACAACAGGCTCAAGGGGAACAACGGGCTCAACAGGGTTCATTGGTGGAGGAAGTGGGATAAGGGTATTCCGCATCAAGATTATACTAGTTGTATTTTAATTTGTCACCTTAGTTTTGTCAATCACAGCGTCAACCATGAAAATCACTTCATTAATAATTTCTGCAACGATTTCTTTCACAGCTTTGTGATTCTGCTGATGAGAATCCACCCGAGAAGAAACTTCTTCAGAGTCTTCCATGTTGACATCTTGTTCCTGTTGCTTAATTGGAGAAGAAGGAACCGAGGAATCTGTTGGAATCAATATCCCATTGGTCCAACAGTAGCTTCATAGGAAGCTTGCTCTTAAAGTCTCTGATCTCCCAGAGCGCGCGACATCGTATAGATATTTCTACATAACTTCTTCAACAGATACCATGTGGTAGTGTGGATAAGGCAATAACCTCCCATCCTACCGACCTGGGTTCAAAACCCATCGACGGCAGTCCGTGAGTTATAATTTTAGCAATTAATAAACTTGAAAAGCAAGAACGAACTGCGAACGCGGAAGACGAAGATTTATTTCGAGAGTGCTTTATTCGCGTAGCGTTCATGTTTTATTGGAGATCGTAGATCGTTGTTTTATTGCTTTTGAGGAGCTTTTCAGAATACACAAATACTATATAACAAGAGCTTGGGCTCATTGTTATTTATCCTTCACCTAGGATCAACACAAGCTTTCTAGAGCTTGTACCTCAGTAGAGGTGGTGTTTCTTCTAGCACATGGGGCAGCCATGGTGCTAACTTGAAGCATGTTGAGGAGCAGCTATGGAGTTCTTCTTGGTGATTCTTCTTGGAGAAGATGAAGGGTGTGCTCACACTCTAGCTCATGGAGAGGAGGTCATCTCTTGTTCATGGCAAGAAGACTTGATTATTAGCAGCTTGATGGTGAGGATCGCCCATCTATATGATGTATTTGAAGATCATCTTCTACAAGAAGATGTTAGGTTGAAGATTATCTTCTACAAGAAGATGTCTGGCTACGTCAAAGACATTGGATGGGACCATCTACATGATTTTGAAGATTATCTTCTACAGGAAGATATTAGGTTGAAGATTGTCTTCTACAAGAAGATGTCTGGCTACTTCAAAGACATTAGATGGAGATTAACATAAGATTCACATCTTATGTTAAGTATTCAGGTACATATTCTCTTTATGCACACAGGTACTACTTGAAGTTTATGGAGGCTGTGGCATTCATATCAGAAGGAGTCCTATTCGGCATAGGTACAAGAGAATCAGTACTTATATGCTTTATGCATATTTTTATGAGGTGTTTGAGAAGGTGTGTTCACATGAGTTTGAGGATTTTCGGCAACAATCTTGTTAGCATTCTATGCTACTTTATAAGTATGTGATCTTTTCACACACGTATCTGACTTAGGGTCTTCCATAGCCTAAGTTTAGATGTAGGTTTGTTGACCATCAATTTCACACTGATCCTTCCTCATTCAGTCACTCATATTCACTCTTCTATAACCTATCAGGTCACACATCTCATGTATATTCAGATTACTGCCCACACATCTGAATATGTTTGTTACATTGTACATTCACTCATTCATCTATTTCTCATCACATAGAATGGTTGAGAATTTTGCTCCCACATTGTACATTGAACATTGGTATATATGATACTATGAGTAAGCGATGGCTTACGTAACACCTTACACATGTTGTCTATTCTTTCTCTATCTTTGTCTCATCATCTGTATGATTAAGTTGTGGAATGTTCATGTTTTGTCAATATGAAAGATTGCTAGAATTAATGTTGTACATGAATGGAACTATGGAACCATGGACCTGTGACATGAGCCTAAGGGCCTACCTCACTTCCAACATTTGGTATCAGAGCACTAAGGTTTTGGTTACAGAACTTTAGATCTTTGGCATCAATGCATTAAGGCTCATTCATATCCCAGGTTCCTAGAATTCCAGATTTACAACATATAATTTAAAGGCATCTTCTAATATTTGACATTTGACATACACACTTAATCTAGATGAGTAGAGATTTGAGAATTAGACACTTTAGTTACATCTGTATTCATCAGTGTGGAGTATGAAGTTGATGATCTGTTAGCAGCCAAATATTTTTGGAAGAGTATGCAAATACTTTACAAAAGTATTGTTTGAAGACCCAGACGTGATGAAGAGAAGACTACTTCAAATTCAAGGAAGAACAATGGTTCAGAGAAGATGAAGAAATCAGATCAACATCAAATCACAGGTATCAGTTTCTACTATCAGATTATCATTTGCAGGTCATATCTTAGAAGAGCAGTTATGAAGAGATTTGAAGAAATTCAAGGAGTGCTTTTATACACTTTCATCATTTGAAAGTTAAAGCATTAGCTACATCAAAACAGGTATCTAGAGGTTTTTCTAGAGAGTTTTGAGAAGATCTCTTTCATGGCAAGAAAGTTCATTTAAGAAGACAAGCGCAGAGATGAGATGAGTTTTTCAGCCAATTTTCTATTGTAAGTTGGTTGGATATCAAGGTACAAATGTATCTAGAGAAGGTAACTCTAGAAGGGCAATTCATCATTCAGACAAAATATTGGTGAATTTAGTCGTTTCAGACATTTGAAGCAGAATTTTGATTCAGAGATATGAGGAGATGATAAAACATGTTTCTATATTCACTTCCATTTGTATACCATGTTTGTTTTATCTCTTACTCTTAGCATTAGAGGAAGAGAAAAGTTCAGTTGAAGAAGTCAAGAGTGCTTGCTACTTCAAGATGAAGAGAACAAAAGGTATGGAAGAGAATTTTGAAAATGTTGACATCATCAGGTGGAAGAAAGATGCAGAAGAAGAAAGTCCATCATTTCCAAAAGAAAAGTAAGGCTTCTTTTTCTCATATATTTTCCATATACTTTTCCTATTTTATCCTCTACACCCAAAGACAAGTCTACGAGAACATCTTGTTTAAAGAAGAAGCAGTTTCTTGTTTTGCATAACACTTGGTCATGATTTAGTAGATTTGACAAAGAATTACATTGAGAGAAAGAAAAGCAGCAGATATATGTTTTGACTCATATGTATATGAGTTATGAAGCTTTTAAGCAGGCAGCTTATTTGTTCCCTCAAAGAATTCTTGGAGTGTCAATACAGAGCTACTTGGTAAATGACAAGTTGCAGAGAAGTATATTTCTTCTCAATCTAACTCTTAAGGTAAAAGAGCTTTTTGTAGTAGATGTTGAAGACTTGGGTTGAGGTTTTATGTTTGGAAAAGGTTACCTCATATTCAATATTTTCAGAAGACTTCAGAAAATTCAGAATCTTGTTGATGTACAAGTCAATGGAGAATCTACTTTCTATGATTGTCTAGATTTTTGGATACATGCTTTGTATTCAAAAATGTGTTCCATCAGATCCTATCACTTGATTGAAAAGTGGAGTTAACCAAAAGAAGATCAAGCAGGTACTATCACATTTCACCCGAGTAAAATATGAAAGTTATGAAGTATCAACTTGCAGCTTTTGGAGTTCTCAAGGTGAGAAGTATGTCCACTTATGTTTCAAGTAGGAATTGCATATTCCTTGAAGGATTTGTTTGAAGAAAAGTTTTACAACTTTTTGAGAAAGCATGGACACTTGGAGACATTCAGGTAGCAAATCAAACATTCAGTCATGAAGGTTTGATAAGAGCAAATTCTACACAGGAGAGATCATTGATCTTGATTGATCTTGTATGATCTTGAGTATTTATGATTCAGTTGTCTATCCTTTGTTTGTGAAGATTCTTAACATTGGAAGAAATAAGTCAAAGATTCAGATTCTATCAGATTTGTGTTGCAGAGAGATAGAAGATACTTGTTATGTTACTGAAGCTTATGAATCCTATAAAGCTTTCAGCAAGATTTTGTTAGGATCAGCTAACCTTATTCTATAATTTGGAAAGTTGAGGAATGACATGGAAAGCTATTGGCATGTGTACAGTGCTAATAAAAAGGATTCCGAGATTTTGTTCCAGATACAGGTATTGTTCACTGAACATCAGATTTATTGAAAGAAGGAAGACGTTCCAGATTTCATAAAGTCTGATATATTTGAAGAATTTTGGATACTAGTGTTAAGTCATCCAGGGGGGGTGATTAAACATAAAGACTTATTTTCAACCATATGTAAAAGAATGCAGAGTCATACCTACAGGTATTCCTATATTTCCTTTGTCAGGTTCTCTTTATATTCCAACTTTGAAAGAAGAAGGAAGAAGGAGAATGTTTGGAGAAAGTTCCTATTCAGGAGAAGGTTCCAGAGTTCTATTTAAAGAGAAACTTGATATTTCAGAAAGGTATATTTCAGAAGTGCACACATATATGTTTATACCAAGTTCTGAAGGAAAGAGGTATGAAGGATTTAAAGGATGAAGACATGATGACATCATAGATTTTTGACTCATATTGAGTTGAGTACAGTCAGAGATGAACCAGCAGTGTTCATAATACACTAAGTTGTGAGTTGACAGTCACAGGTTCCAGGATTCAGTTCTTGATTTTTAGTGTATTTACATGACACAGCAGAAGTATGTTGAGAAACCTTTTTGGAAGGTAAATGCAAATATATAGATCATAGTGTATGTTTACAGGTTTTTGAAGATAGGAGATAGCAGGTTCAGAGAAAGTTCATGCTATATTTGTTGTCAAACAGTACACTATTGGATATCTAGTTTGCATATTTTCTCAAGTATTATGGTTCATATTCAGCAAGTTCAGATTTTTCAAAGGAAAGTCAGATTCAGTTTTGAAGAAGACTTTTTAAGAACAAGTTTTGAAGTACGAGAGTACAAGCTTGAAGCTTGTGACAAGCTATTTGAAGCTTGTGATAGTTTGCAGCTTTGATAGTTTGCAGATCCAGTTCAGATTGTACCAATATGACATTGCAGGGGGGATTGTTGGAATCAATATCCCATTGGTCCAACAGTAGCTTCATAGGAAGCTTGCTCTTAAAGTCTCTGATCTCCCAGAGCGCGCGACATCGTATAGATATTTCTACATAACTTCTTCAACGGATACCATGTGGCAGTGTGGATAAGGCAATAACCTCCCATCCTACCGACCTGGGTTCAAAACCCATCGACGGCAGTCCGTGAGTTATAATTTTAGCAATTAATAAACTTGAAAAGCAAGAACGAACTGCGAACGCGGAAGACGAAGATTTATTTCGAGAGTGCTTTATTCGCGTAGCGTTCATGTTTTATTGGAGATCGTAGATCGTTGTTTTATTGCTTTTGAGGAGCTTTTCAGAATACACAAACACTATATAACAAGAGCTTGGGCTCATTGTTATTTATCCTTCACCTAGGATCAACACAAGCTTTCTAGAGCTTGTACCTCGGTAGAGGTGGTGTTTCTTCTAGCACATGGGGCAGCCATGGTGCTAACTTGAAGCATGTTGAGGAGCACCTATGGAGTTCTTCTTGGTGATTCTTCTTGGAGAAGATGAAGGGTGTGCTCACACTCTAGCTCATGGAGAGGAGGTCATCTCTTGTTCATGGCAAGAAGACTTGATTATTAGCAGCTTGATGGTGAGGATCGCCCATCTACATGATGTATTTGAAGATCATCTTCTACAAGAAGATGTTAGGTTGAAGATTATCTTCTACAAGAAGATGTCTGGCTACTTCAAAGACATTGGATGGGACCATCTACATGATTTTGAAGATTATCTTCTACAGGAAGATATTAGGTTGAAGATTGTCTTCTACAAGAAGATGTCTGGCTACTTCAAAGACATTAGATGGAGATTAACATAAGATTCACATCTTATGTTAAGTATTCAAGTACATATTCTCTTTATGCTCACAGGTACTACTTGAAGTT
The DNA here is from genome assembly GCA_020310875.1 of Ceratopteris richardii. Lineage (NCBI taxonomy): Eukaryota > Viridiplantae > Streptophyta > Polypodiopsida > Polypodiales > Pteridaceae > Ceratopteris > Ceratopteris richardii. The sequence continues at coordinate 52,089,551 of CM035441.1, read as the reverse complement.
TATGGAGGCTGTGGCGTTCATATCAGAAGGAGTCCTATTCGGCATAGGTACAAGAGAATCAGTACTTATATGCTTTATGCATATTTTTATGAGGTGCTTGAGAAGGTGTGTTCACATGAGTTTGAGGATTTCCGACAACAATCTTGTTAGCATTCTATGCTACTTTATAAGTATGTGATCTTTTCACACACGTATCTGACTTAGGGTCTTCCATAGCCTAAGTTTAGATGTAGGTTTGTTGACCATCAGTTTCACACTGATCCTTCCTCATTCAGTCACTCATATTCACTCTTCTATAACCTATCAGGTCACACATCTCATGTATATTCAGATTACTGCCCACACATCTGAATATGTTTGTTACATTGTACATTCACTCATTCATCTATTTCTCATCACATAGAATGGTTGAGAATTTTGCTCCCACATTGTACATTGAACATTGGTATATATGATACTATGAGTAAGCGATGGCTTACGTAACACCTTACACATGTTGTCTATTCTTTCTCTATCTTTGTCTCATCATCTGTATGATTAAGTTGTGGAATGTTCATGTTTTGTCAATATGAAAGATTGCTAGAATTAATGTTGTACATGAATGGAACTATGGAACTATGGAACCATGGACCTGTGACATGAGCCTAAGGGCCTACCTCACTTCCAACAGAATCGACATGGATAGATGTAGCAATGTCGTGGAAGACTTCTTCTTCATGGCCAACAATAGATCCCTGCATTTGACTTTTGGAGGGGCTAACACATGTTTGTTTTTGGCAAAAAAGTTGCAACAGGTCTGCATCGTCATCTTCCTCATCCTCCAGCATTTGCGTAGATTCTTCATGTAACAAGAAGGGGGCGGGTGGAGGTGGTTGCGTAGCTTGTAGCACCGAAAAGAGGAAAGTAAGGATGTGGGGTAAACGAGAATGAGGAAGGTCACCCTTAGTGACTTGTTTGATAACCACAACACATTCACGGTGAATGCGCCGGAAATAGGAGGCGAAATTGACAGACTCACGAGAAGCGGTATCTATCATCGAATAGAATGGGCGGGCAATACCATAGGTGCGTTTCTGTAAATTCAGGGTGGCTACCAAAAATTGCAGAGCTGTACGCTCTGGTTCAGGTCTACACAAAATGGCATACTCATTAGATGAGTGTCGGGGAAACAATTCTTGCATTGTGGCCACAGAAAGAAGGGGACTATTCTCCAATCCTTCCCGAGGGAGGCCGAAAGCGTCAGCAAATGTAGCTAAAGTAATAACGACACGAGATTTGAAACAAGCAATAGGCCAACACGACTCTGTAGCAAGTGTGGCGGCGATGGTAGAAATGATCTATGCATGGAATGGTTAACACTCCATTGAATGCCAAGGCAATTCAACGAAGGCCAACAAACCATGGGTGTGCAAATACTCACTCACTTCGGGAGTGAGGCCTGCACGGAAGGTAGCGACATTCGCGAGAGCTTCCATGGCGCACAAGTAAACAGGAGAACACACAATACACAGAGCACACAATCACACAAACACAATAACGATTATCAGTGGTAAAAACACGATTAAGTACGAGGACGGACAACATTAGGCGAGAAGAACCCTAATCATCGCGCAGTATTGGCGAGATATCCTTCATGATTACGACATGTATGCATGCGCAGTAACAGTAACACCAGGCGGCGATTAATCAGAACATGTAGAACTGGTGTGACCTGGATTTTTGCACTTGGTACAATACACCTGTTTGGACAGATCATCAACTACGTTCTTACTTGCTTTCAGCTAGTCTAAATCCTCTGTAAAACCTCCAACTTTGTGCTCCAATTGTAAGGCCATCGCAATTATTGCGTCCAATGTCATTCCGCCCACACAACGAATGATCATGATTTGTCTTAAGGGTGGTTTCAATCCGTTAATGAACCATTGGGTTATGACATCGTCTGGCAGATTAGCATGTGCCGGAGGCAGCTGCCTTAAGTGAGTTCTAAACCTTCAAACAGAACCTCTGTAAAAACGCATCTCTCACATCATCATAGTTAGCGAAATGATTAATATCATATTCAGTCAACCACCTTGCTTCTTCATTAACCAATGTGGCTTGAAATACAATGGCCTTGTACGCCGGATCCGGTGGATGATTCAACACGGCATAACTAATCTCGAATGTGCAAACATGTGCGTCGGGGTCATCTTTCGAAAATCCACCGAATTTGGTATATGTCACCCCAGTTGGAACTGGTCGAAGTGGAATGATTGGCTGTGGTTGATGTTGTTGCTGTTGAAACTGTGGTTGCTATTGTGGGGGTGTCTGCTGCTGTGACTATGAACCACTCATGGTGCTATTGTGAGTAGTGTTGTTGTTATCTGTATATTGAGAAGGTGTCTCTTGTTCTTCAGAATCTGTATTAACAGCCTGCTCACCTTCCGATTCAAAAATGGCATTGAATCTCTTACTTATCTCCAAATCAAATAGCATGTCCTCAGCTTTGGTATCGAAACTAGGTAAGCTTGCCCCGAAGAGTGGTGAACGTAATACGGATCCACCAGGTAGTACCGCACTATCACTGAAACATTTCAAAGTTCCACCAAAGGGTACCGAACTTCCACTGGAACTTATCGAACTTTCACCGCACCAGGTTACCTTTTCACCGAAAACGATCTCACTCGGTAACACAACTTTATCACAAAAATTGGTCGAATTCTGACCCAATAGTGTCAAAATAACTGCGCACTACGTCTCTGTACACCTAGAAGTCACTGTACCTTCTTTAGAAAGTATCGGATTACCATCGGAATTCACCGGAATCTCATCATGTGTCACCGAACTGGCACAGGAATCATTGCTAACTGACTCCGATCCTTCTATAACTGGGCTTAATTGGCCTATACTTCTACCACCTGGGGGTGTCCCTAATAGATTTGGAACTGCCCAGGGATGTTGATCTCTCCTATACTTTGGATAAGACTCACCGGAACGAGTAACCGACATATATCACTTCTGCACCGCTTGCCTTGCGTACTGCTTATTTCCAATCTATTTCCTATTTCCCACAGATGGTGCCAGTGTTAAAAGGGACTTCCGTCATGTCTACTTTTAATCTCTTTTCGGGTTCTTTGGGATGGTAGGGATCTGACAGTGCAAAGGCCCTTTACTTAATTTTCCCAATTAACCATTTAACTAAAATAGTAATTATACGTCAAGGCATTAACTTCTGTTACACAGTTACGATTCTTTGATTACGGTTATCTTCACATAGTAGGTTATCGTGCAAATTATCAGCCATATAGTCGTACAAACTTATTGATGTTAAGACAACATTACTGTGTTAGTAATAAATTACGACAATTCAATAGAATAATAGTACTCCAATTATCTGCAAACTCTGCACCATGGCGTCTCCGCACGATCGCAGTCACCCAGGCAGACAGTCTGGCAATCCCGTCTCCTCTACTGCTGGAGAACCCCGTAATGTCTTTTCATTAATAGATAAAAGCTTACATCTCTTCGCTACGCCCTTTCGGTATGAAAATAAAATTACATTGTGCCAATCCGGCGGCCTAACAATTACCTGAATCATTTCTTTGGAAATTTCTACGACCTCTTTGGCTCCCCCTGCCTCGAAACTGTCCTCTTCCTCTTGCATGATTCTATTGTTGACCTTGGTCTTGGTTACTGTTTCCTCTTCCACTTCCAAAACCTCTACCTCTGCCTCTTCCTCTGCCAGAGTAGAATACCTGCTCAGAACTGGGCTTTCCTTGGGAGTTTGAATCCTCACCAAGATTCTTTTCTTCAATAATTAGCATAGATACCAGATCAGCAAAATTCAGAATATTTTCCTTGGTCTGTATCTGCTTATATGCAGCTCCTAAACCACGAAGGCACACTTCCACCTTATCATCATCATCTACATTCACACCAATAGATGCAAGTGACTCACATATGCTTTTGATTTTTAGAGTGTAGCCACGTATCGACATGCTCTTCTTTTCCAATGTATGCAACTCGTTCTTGAGTTGCAATTTCCGTGCCTTTGTATTAGTCTCATACAAAGTGACCAAACTGTTCCACGCCTCTTTTGGAGTCTTGGCATCCTGTATGTGTCCAATCATGCTATCTTGTATGCTAACAGATAGCCAATACATTACCTTTCGTGCTCCTTGATTCCATTCCTCATATGCTCTTAACTGGTCTGCAGTCCGATTCCTTTCTCGTAACTACGGAGCATTTCCATTCTCTCCTTCGATGTACTTCCAGTAGCCTTTTCCCATCAAGAAATTCATCATTCTGAATCTCCAAGCATGGAAGTTGTTCTTGTCCAGCTTATCGCTCATAAGATGACTCATTCCATCTGTGTTTGCCATTTTTGCAACAATTCACAACACTGCAAAACACTACAAGCAACAATCAGCCATATCCTGCAAGTTGATTTCATCCTTGAACCTCTTTAGCTTAGAAGCATCTAAGGATTTTGTAAACATGTCTGGGAGCGGGTTAGCACCCTTCAGAGACGGTTTCCCAGTTTTAGACTACCTTCCCAAGAGTCTTCTTAAGGGGAAGGATATGGGGAAACAACACGGAGACAGGACCATGTATTTCTATACATGGAGATATAGTGAGAGTGGTAGTTCTAATATTTCTCTCTCTTTCATACCTTCCAATACCATTTTTGAGGACAAAAATGGAATTAAGGGGAAGGAAATGTCACATGAAGTATCTAGCATGAATAAGACTTAGAGGTGAGACCCTCCTCTTGTTCATGTTAAGTGTGATACTCATAGGAGTGCCAAGTGGCACTCATTGAAGGACCCTTGACTAAGACCCATTTTGGGTATGTTGAGTGAGAGAGTTAATATGGAACGGGACCACGCGGCTGGGTGGTTCGAAATATCTCTCGATCTCCGTGCGCAAGAGGACTGTCAAAAGATGACTAAAATGGAGGCTATCACAGGGAGGTTCACGACAGCACTTAACAAACCACATGGCTCAAGACTGTCCATACAATAGGCAAGCCGCTAGACAAATGTATCAACAACCTTATCAACGGGGTAGGTACTAGAACCAATACCAATAGCCGTATTATAGGCCACCACAGCAATATCAACCTAAGTACCAACAACAATTTCAGGCACCAAATAGGCCACAACCGGTCCTAGGAAACCAACTGCCAAATCCTTCCAATGTGAGTCCAGTTAAGTATGCAGTGGTAGAGGAGAACCCAAATAGATCATTGGTACCAATGACCCCATTAGTCTCAGAAAATGACCCTCATGCTCAGATCTATGACTACACCCATGAAGATAGTCCAAAAGCTTAGTACATAGAGTCATCGGAGAATAGTGAGATTTACTCATATCAATATGAGGCACCACCTATGGAACAAAAACTGGAGCCAGAATACTCCAATGTTATGTATAAATATCTAAACCCCAAGCCCCAGTTGAGACAAGTAAGACCACAAGCCCCTAGAGGACCATGTTTTAGATGTCATGGCAACCATTTCATTTGTGAATCTCCCCACCCACCATCTCCGGGTCAAGGACATGCCATCACAATACAAGTTTTTTGTCCTGAGTGTGGCAAAGATCATCTCCCGAGAGATTGTCCAAGGAACCTCTCTAGTGCACCTAAGGTGACACCGATTAATGTGGTAGGTTTAGTGGTGGATTCAAGATCAAGTAGCAATAATGTGGATCGTTTACAGGTATTTGTTAGGGCACAAGCCTTAAAACAAGGTAATCCAGCTGAACAATCAGAGTCAAGTGAATTAGGAGGGCCTAGTAAGAGGAAAACAAGAACATGGAAGGATACTAGAGAGAAGGCCAATCGCAAGTGAAATATAAATCTCTCTGAACTAGAAGAAAGCCTTAAAGATCCACAAAGAAAAATAGAAGATATTGCCTCGCACAATCCCTCACATGCCGAAACTCCATCAACACCACCTCATCCCACCCTACCACCCATTGTAAATAGACCACAACAAGGGTCTGTTCTTGGAGATCCAACCCTAGAAGGCTTGGACATGATGTCCAAGGCCTACCAAGCTCGACTTCAAGAAGGGCCAACAATTGCAAACCTAGATAAGAGTACTCAACATACGAACCTGTTTAGAGTCCATGAGACACTACAAGAACGACTCACAAACATGGAGAAAGACAAGCGGCAACTACAACATGATTATGATACTTTGCAGAGACAATATGAGGAATTGGTGGCCAATCCCCTCCAACCAGATTCACATACACAACAACACCTCGAGGAAATGCTATGCATCCAACAAATAGACAACCTCAAAAGCCGTCGCAACCTTGCACTACTAAGGAAACACGTCAGCACTAGAAGAAAATAAAAGGCTACGAAGACAGAATGAAGAAAATCTAGAAGGAGCGATGGAAGGATCACCAAAAGAGATCGACCTGGAGCAAAATAGCCTAGGAATTTAATTTCTAACTAGGCCGAACACTAGGTCTCTACAAGGCCACTAGCTAGTCAAGAACTATAAAAGGAGCTAGAGAGCTCATTTTTGACAAGAACAAATTGTAGTTTGAACTAAATAAGAGCTATTGTAATTGTGTTTGGATCTTAATCAAAGCTTCCATTGTCTGAATCTTTGTTCTTACGTGTGTGCACGTGTGTGTATGTGTGTGCATGCTTGTGTGCTTCTCCATCACCACTTGTGCACATCACTTGCTCGAGGTCTTCATACCATCCTCATGTCTTCCCGGATTGACATTAAAGGAGGTGCTACTCATCACTGAGCTATAGTGATAGGAAAGAGATGGTTGAATCACACCCAAAGAGTGAGGATTAACACATAATCCTCAATCATGGCTTCCATGGCAAGTGGTTAGCCTATCAAACTCCTAGCTGCCAAGTCATGATTTCAAGTCATGTGGACACAATAATACCTTTTCTCCTCAGTAGGAGTCTCTTCCCCTCAACTTTTATATATGCACATAAACCTAAGGTGGTACTTATGTTTATATATTCAAAATGCAATTATTTTGTTGCTTGCATGCATTCATGATCCCCAAACTCCAACAAAAAATGTGCAAAAGTTTTATATTTATCATGAGATTTGATTGAAATGCACTCAAACTTACTAATAACAAGAAGTTTCAAAGAGATTGATTAGATGAAAGACAGTTAGAAATAAAGGAATTAGGGATAGGAAACATGTATGGCACTTGGAATCCTAGGTCACAGGAATAAGAAAGCTTTGAAAGTATGGCAAAAAGTGCAAAAAGAGAAGCGTTACACAATATTCACAGATAATCTCTTCGCATTATAAACTAAGGCATTTTTCCTATATTGATTTTAAATATTATCTGATTTTTGAATTCTACTTATCAAGATCTTTTTTTTTTGAAACAAGTTCGACTGAAGATAATCTTCCAAGGATTAAATATACTCAAAGAACAATTGTACAAGTGAAAGGCATAGTACACATGGGACCCTCATATCCCACAAATCAAGGGTTAGACTGTTGAAGCATTACAAAGAAAGGGCTTCTCGATGGCATCTATTTTGAACGGCCCAAAGGCATTCCAAGGGTAAACTGGCCACACTTGCCTAGGCATGTCCAGTAGCCTACAAGGATTGAACACAAAACCTCCACCTCAAAAGGTGAGTGCCCAAACAACTTGCCTACGATGAGTGGACTAGAAGTTAGTCTTTAGTATTGAATCCACTAGAAAGTTTTTGTAGAATGCATGCAAATATTGCTGAAATTTCAATACATTGACTATAGAATAGTCATTGTTTCTTTGAGAAAACTCCATCACGATTATTTTGGCACGCCTCTCATACATATATCTCCATTTTTATAACTTTATTTTTTAGCTTTTCTTACGTTTTTGATGGTGGAAATTATAGAGGTACACCTCTCATGATAGCGGATTGGATGCAATTACCCTACACTTGTGGTTAGGGGAACAATTAACCACTACTTGGAAAGTTCAATAGAACAATTAAATTCTTTGCATAAAAAATTGTGAAATATCCAAATAACATTTTTATTTTTTCCAATTATCCCAATAAAAATTATTTCTATTTATGTATTTAAATTTTCTTTAGGCATATGAATGTAAATCAGTAAATATGTGCTTTATCTAACGGGTGGATCATGTTAATTTTCATAACTAGTTATCTCTAAATTTCAAAAAGAATGGGATTTATCTATCAAACGTGCATACACTTCTGTTTTCTCTTTTTGATAAGAACTTATGGATTTTGATAGGAAGTGGATAATCTATTTCGTCTTTTTTTTTTGAGAGTACAATGAATTGGAAAGACACACACACCCAAGCTCATAAGATAGAGGCACTCATCTTAGGTAACTCATGGACACCCATCTTTGGGAACTCTTGGAAATGTCCAACCAAGCTTTGAACTCAGGACTTCCTCCGAGAGATTCAAAGCATCAACCACTAGGCTATGCGGGCTTGGACCATCTAAGAAATTTTTTGATTGACTTTTGATCAAGAATTTAATTATTATAAGTAAGGATTTATTTAATTATGTTAAGAGTGAATATGGGAATTAATCCCCCTTGCAAACTTTTTACCGATATTATATAATTAAGGTCACTATAACACAAACCATTAAGCACATTCATATTCCTCATACTATAGTCCTTCCATATATAGTAAGTTGTAACTCTAGAAGTATCATCCTTCATGCTACCAATTTCCCATCCTCTCATTGTCGCATGCTAATGGAGTGTCATGCTACAAATTTCTCATCCTCTCATCATAGCATGCCAATGCAGTGTCATTGGATTACAATCCTCTTCTTTTATCCCTGATCTTAATCTTGGAACATGAAGATACAAGTCATGAATAGCCTACAAAGCATCCATCCTTAGTAGGGTATGGGTTAAATTCATGCATATTTAATATAGTGCTTAGTGTATGGATTATGTAAAACTAATTTGTGGAAATAATGTTAAACAATCGTTCCATTAATACGTCTCTCTAAATAGTGGTAGGAATACATCTAATACAATTAAGTTACTATGTAGAAATGTGTTATGTAGATGAATGATGTAACTTTTATATATCTATAAGTGTGAATTTTTATATTGATTTTCCTTCTATAGGTATCGATGATTTCTTCAAAAGGCAAAACCTAGTGTTCCATGCTAGAACTAAGCACATTGAAGTGCACTATCATCATCTCAAGGAAAGACACTCTGCTAGAGAGATCAGTTTGGCACATACGCCCACATAGGATAATGTTGTGTACCTTTTCACAAATGCTTGGGCTTGTGAAAGGATATAAACTTTCAGCAAATATTTGGGCTTACTCTAGTTTGTGGAGTGATCTTGTTTCACATTGGTTGAAGCTTCCTTATACATGAGTGCCAACCCCTTGTTCAATGCATCACTCCTAGGAGGGATTTGTTAGTATATTTTAGTGATGATGTGTGTGAATACACCTAAAGTTTTCAGGATACTTTTTTTCCCCTCTTTAGGATATTTTTTTTATAAACTTTTATACATACTCATCACCCTAAAGTAGTATCTTTGTACATTCAACACTTAGTCATACACTATATGTTGTGCTCTTAAGCTTGTTTGTGTGCATTCATGACCCCCAAGCTTAACATAAAATGTGCAAAAATCTTAGAATTGTCATGGGATTTGACTTAAATCCATTCAAAATTACCAACAACCAATAATATACAAGATTGATTACATGCAAAAAACTTAGAAATATGATAATTAGGGATAGGAAACATGTATGGCACTTGAAATCCTATGCCACATGCATAAGAAAGCTCTAAAATCATAGGGAAAAGTGTAGTTAGGGAATAATTAACTACTACTTGGAAATTTCAATAGAAAAATAAATTGCTTTGAATAAAAACTATGGAATGTCTAAGTAAAATTTTTGTTTTGTCTAATTATTCTAATGTAAGTCAATAAATTTATGTCTTTTATGTGCTTTATTTAAAAGTGGATCATGTTAGTATTCATAATTAATTATCTCCGAATTTCAAAGAGAGTGGGAATTCTCTTTAGAACATACATACACTTATTTTCCTCTTTTCTCTTGGACATGGAATGCAAGGAAGGTATGAATTCTGATATGAATTCCATTATCTATTTCACTTGAAGGACATTTGAGTGACTTAAAAGAAAGAAATTATTTAATCATGACATTTAATATGATATAGCATAATATTTGTGGGCTAGTACTAAGCACATTCATAATCCTCATACTACAATCCTTCCATATATACTAACCCTAGAACTATCCTACTTCATTCCACCCATTATTCATCCTCTTCAAGATTTATCACTTCTTCTCATCATGGTGTGCTAAGAGAGTGTCATTGGATTTTAATTCTCTTCTTTTAGCTCTACTCCCCATATTGGAACATGGAGATACAAGTTATGAATACCCTACAAAGGATCCATTCATCATTAGGGTATGATTCATCTTTATGCATATTTAATATAGTGATTGGTGTATGGATTATGTTAAAGTATTTTGTGGAATTAACATCACACAATTGGCTCATTATGGTTCTCTTAACAATCGTAGAGATGAATACTTCTTACCACAATCAAGTTACTATGTACACGAATGAGGCAAATTTTATATAGCTGTAGATATAGATTTTTATATTGATTCTTCTTCTATAGTCTATAATATGAGACTTAGACATCATTACATAGTTTCTCTTCATACTAGTTGGTGTATGTGATATATGTAAGATATTAAAGAAAATTTATTCCCTATAATCTCTATAATCTCTTACATATAATCTCCATATGTAAGATGTTAACGAAAATTTATTCCCTATAATCTCTTACATATAATCTCTATTTGTAAGATATTAACGCAAACTTATTCCTTATAGTTCACATGGTTTATGCAATCCATACTTTCATATCACTATCAGCTTGGGGTTTTGAGTTTCAAAATAATAAATATGTATATAGCTCTAATATGTCAAAAAGAAACCAACTTATTATCTATTGTGCATTTTAAAGATGGTTATATAGGAAATTTTATTAGAAGGCATCAATAATCATCTAACACAATGTATCGTCTAATGATATATTTTATTAGAAGGCATCAATAATCATCTAATGATTATAACAAATAGAAAAGAAAATCTGCAATCTTAATGATTATATGGTAAGTATTAATGAAATTTCAGTTTTTTGCAATATTCCGATTGTTCAATAAATTCGGGTATAGCTTACATAAAGAAAAATTAGGATATAGAAAATTGGAATCGACTTCTTTTTTAAAGTTTCAATATAAAAAAAAGTTTTATTACTCTAATTTGCATACAAAGTCTTTTCAAATAACAACAAAACGAATTTGTGCTTCTTTAAGAAAAAGGATCAATTATATGGCAAAGTTGTTTGGCCTAAATTGAGATTCAATATAGAAAAATTTTAGAAAAAAGGGGGAAGAGATTGCAAATGGTTTGCAATAGATGTTTGAAGCTCTAGTGATAATGATATTGAGTCCGCTTTGGATTTGGAAAATCTCTAGAAGATTGACCTACAAGCTTATTTGAGTATCTTATAGAGTCTCAAGAAACCACTGAAGAAATTTGATGCCATTTTAAAAAGGCTAGAAACAAACAATTTGTCACAAAAGAAAATAAAGATGACAAATGTAATAGGAATAGAGACAAAGAAGATGAAGGTACCTGTTGATATCTTGAAAGTTATGCATCTCTTGCTATTTGTACACACACACACACACACATATATATATATATATATATATATATATATATATATATATATATATATATATCCTACCTACATACTTAGCAACCCTATTTGATAAATTGTTAGTCTCTTGAAATATCCGATTGGAGAATACTTTGCCTAAGGGGGAATTATTAAATGTTAGAGAGAAATTTTAGGAAATCTTACAACTTAAAGAACACAAGATACTAAAATCTAAGAGAAAATAAAGATCTCTTGAAGAGAGTAGAGAATACATCATCAACACGGCAAAAAAATGAGAAGAATACAAAGCAAGGAAACAATACATTACAATTATCACATCTATACAGTTTAATACTAATAGTGATCCATAACTTTGGGTGGAACTTAATTAATGAACTTAATGAGTGCATAACATATGATGATTGTGATGTTTGAATAGTGAAAAATCCATATTATTCTTTACTTTGGATGTACCCTTTCCCTCTAGTTGTTAGGCTATTTGTTCATACACACTTCTTTTAAAGCACCAATTAAAAATAATCTTCCTATGATATCTAGAGAAAAATATAAAGATCTCATTACTTATATAACGACCATGAAAGAAAAATACATGAAATTGGCTTATTCAATGAGAGAAATTTTTCAATGAGAGAACCTAGTTTGCATGAGCATAGTGGAGATAAATATCTTTTTTTTTTCATGAAGCATGTAATCTACTTTAATAAGTGAAAAAAAACTTCGTACCATAAATAATAAACAACATTGACAAGAGAGGGAACATTAAAAAATAGTGAAATCACAAAATATTGTGATATTTTGAGAACTAAAATTTCAAGGTAAGTAACCTAAAAATTTACCATTATCTATATAATCCCAATACATTAAAAACTTTATAAAGAAGGAAAAGGTATCCAAATAGACATACATGATTTTCCACATATCACTACAATAGTGATCACGTCAAATAAGGGCCAACACTCATGCATAAGGAAGTCTCTTCCTATGTGGACTTTGAACAATCCAAAAAAGCAAGTCTAAAGGATTTGTGAAAATCTTCTAGTTTTTTATGTGTAGAGCCTCTATGATTAGGTTTCCAAGTCTATCATGCACATAAACATAATCAAACTTGATCACCTCTCCTTTACATGATGCTAGTGTATCTCAATCTGAGTGATCATAGTACGTTATGCTTTGGATTTTCATTGAATTTTCATTTGTTGGTAGATATGTTGATGAAGAATACTATCCAAAACCCACAATATCCATGAGGCATCTAAGTCACACACATTCTACAATAACTCAAAAAAGGTACCCTACAGTAAGCCTCATGACTAGATATCACCACAATAGGTTGTTTCTTACTCAATCAAGGTATGCATGAGAGACCAATCACAAACCATCCCAACATGAACATAAGAGCTTGAGTGAAGATGATAAGAGAAATGAGCATCTAATTTTACCTCCTACAAAGATTGCACCAAACATTTCAACATAGTTTTCTTCCTTATCAATGTTAACTCTCTTATTGGCAAGTGCTTCATGTATAAAACATTATCATAGTTTGTTTCCTCATCAAAAACTTGTGAAACTTAATAAATTTCCCCATTTAAAGCTATATTAAGCTAATTACAAGTAAAAAGAGGTCAAAAAATATCATATACATACTTTCAGCTCATTGATGTCTCCTCAAAACATGAAATGAAGGGTTTAATTATTTATTCCATAAAAATTAAATGTCAATTTACTATAATGTGTTTAATTTATGGATGATAAAAATGATATAACTTTCTTTGAAGACTATGCAACAAAATTATCATCCAAGTATGTATGTTGTGAGAAAACAATGGTTCTCAACCATCCCAAGCCTCAAAAAGAGTGATTCATTGTAGTTATTTAGTAGGAATTGTGTTTGGTAAGTTGTAGTTCTTCTATTGGAATGTTTATGTTAATATATGTAGAGAGTGATGTGTCTGAAGTCACTAGGACCATCGGGGCACTTTTTTCCCTCCTTAAGATGGTTTTTTCCCTGGCTTGTATATATGTCTATGACCCTAACGGGCCACTTATCTTTGTACATTCTCTTGGTAATACATTTAGTATTGTGTGTTGTGCTCCAAGCTTCTTCTTCTTCCTTGTGTTGTTTGCATACTTCCGTAGACCTACAACTCCAACAATTGGTATCAAAACAGGTTGTCACTTCATCTAGAGCACACCCCTCTAGTCATAGTCTCAAAATCGTATGGAGTTTGGTGAGCTCATTTTGGCGTACAAATGCACTATTGTAGCGCCTATGCAAGCAATTTTATCTTTTTGTGCCAAAAATATATACAGGTTTTGGTTTGCAAGTATAAGCACCTCCAAATCTGCTATAGGTTTAGAAAAACTAAATAGGATAGTTCTATTAACTTTTTTGAAATACATTCATTTTTTTGCATCAAGGATATTTTAGTCAGTAGCCATGGCTGAGAGCAGTGATGTATTCCGTATGTTGGTTGTTGAGGATAAGTTAGGTGGTACCAATTACCCATTATGGGCTTATATGATGCATCATGTATTGGTTGCAAAAGGACTATGGAATATTGTGTAGGGTGTTGAAAAACATCGTATTACCTACAAAAACACTTGCTAAAGGTGATGTAGATGACGTTGAAGATGGTGATATTCTTCAAGTTCATATTCCTATTGTTGTTCCTATTGCACCTACTGCACAACAACTTTGTTGGGATGGCAGAGATGCTCAAGCACATGCATTGATAGCCTTGTCTATCAAATGCGCCATTATTCCTCACATTCATTCTTGCAGAACAGTAAAGGATTCTTGGGATACACTTACCACTTTATATCATGCAAGGAACTAGGCTCGTGTTGCTTACCTTCAAAAATAGTTGGAGAGTGAGCACATGAATGAAGGAGATTCCATGGATAGTTTTTTGACAAAGATCAAAGATTTGAAGGAGCAACGGATTTCTATTGATGAAGTCTTGTCTGACAGTTCACTTGCGCATACTATTCTGAATGGTCTTCTAGATTCATATCAAAGTTTTTCTTCTACTCTTGGATTGCTGGTGGAAGGCAATCCAAATGCCTTAACATTTGAGGAGTTAGTCTCTGTTCTGTTGCAAGAAGATCAGCCTAGGTAGAACAGGTCCACTATGCGTGTTTTAGATCAAGCTTTCTTGTCTAGTGAGAAGGGCAAATGTAAATGGAGCTCTTCTACTAGTAATCAAAAATTTGCTAATTCTCCACAATCATAATTAGTTGTCCAAAAGTGGCTACAAAAGAGGCAAAGAAGAAAGAGGCTAGAATGGTTATTGGAGAGGCCTCTATGCTAAAAACAGAGTGTGCTAATCTTGTGCAGAATGAAGAATGGGAATTTACTATTGTTTGCAGTTATGAAACATCTTCACATGAACAATGTATGTCTATTATAGGCTTAGATGTTTGGTACTTTGATAGTGGGGCAACTAAACATATTACCATGCAATATAGTTTCTTCACTTCACTTGAGGCTACCCCTACATACTGTCACATGCGGCAACAAATCCTCTTATCTTGTCATGCGAGTTGGTAAGATCATTCTAACTACTACTCATGGTAGTTCTTTTACATTTTTGGATGCTTTATTTGTGCCAGGGATCAAGAAAAAACTGTTATCAATTTCAACATTAGCCAAGATCAGCTTCATTGTGAAATTTGTTGATGACAAATGTAGAGTTCATGACTAATCAAATGGTGATGTCATTATTGCTTCTAGCATTTTATGTTGTGGGTTGTATAAGCTCATAGACTATGAAAAATCTATGAATGATTCAGCATGTGCAGTACATGATTCTTAGGCTATGTCGGATGCAAAGCTTTGGCATGCATGCTTTGGTCATCTAAATTTTACTGGTTTGATATGCCTGTAGAAATCTAAAATGGTGTCCTCTCTTTCCAAACTTGATGCTGTTAGTAAACATGTTTTTGAAGGGTGTATTTTGGGCAAATTGCAATTCTATTCATCCCCAAAAGATGGTTTAGTTTGAGCTACTCAAAAAATTCAGCTTGTTCATAGTGATGTCTGTGGTCTTATGCAGACACCTATTGAAAATCAAGTCTCAATCATGCAAAAAGGCTCAACCACGAGTTTTTCAAGTGGACCAATCAAAAAGGAGTACCCAAAGTCATGGAATAAAGTTAGAAGCTCCACAAAACTCAATCAAATTCAAATCTCATCAAATCAGCCACCAAAAAGTGCACCTAAACTGATTCGTGGGTGGTTAGCTAGATTGTAGGAAAAGTAAAACTCTATATAATGATCATACTGGCTTTGTTTTTTGAGTATTCCACAAGTTTCCCACTTAGTTTATTGAAGTCATAACTCAACAAGCAACCCCCTTGCTTGCATACCTTATTTTCTCATGATTTTGCTCCTCTCTAACAGTTAGGCTTTTCCAAATCTGATTGTACCAGATTGTAGAGCATTGTTTGCTCTCTCATTGTACTCATTTTCATTTATTTCAAGCCTCATTTGATCTCTCATATAGCTCCCTGAATTTTCACAAAGTTTCAAGTTATTTGACTAAGTGAGTTGTGAGAAATTGCCAACTTTGTGAAGGTAGTTCTGCTAGGAGCGTTTGGTAATCGACTTCTAGAGTGTTGAATCTAGCTTGCAGGCGTTGAGATTCTGCCTGGAGGGCAGTGGTACGTTCTTCCAATTGATGGTAGTTTACTGCTCATTATTTTGAGCAGTGTTGCAGCCCGTGAAAATTGGGATGATGTTCTTACTTGTTGAACTTTATTCACATTGTGTGGTTTATCATTTTTTATGAGATTACTCTTGAAACTTAGCTCTCTAAGCTAATTAGAGTTCCCCAATAGGAATTAAGCTAATTGCTGCTATGCTCAGAGAATTATTCAAAACACTGGACAAGTGTATGAATCAAAATAGCAAGTTTTTCACCTCTGAATTAATTCCAGCTCATCTATTTTGATCTATCTTTTTGAGATTGATCTTCCAAGGTACATAGGGTGTCTAACACATCCATTGGCAAGCTAAAAGGGTCCACCACATACTCTTGGATTTCATTTGCCTGGTGTAGATCAAGGATTTTGCAGCACCACTTCATCTTCAAGCACATATCTATCCATCTCTTCATAGTGGTATTAGAGCAAAGATGGCAGATGGATTTCCTTCATCAATTGACAAATTGGATAGAGATAATTACTCAGCTTGGTCATTAAGGATGGAAGCTTATCTCCAAGGTAGAATTTTATATGGTTATGTGGCTGGAGATGAAGTTATGCCAAGTTTCAGGAAAAAAAGTCAACCAACACAAGAAGAGTAAGAAAGATTGAGCACATGATGCTCCGCAAGGTCTTATCTCCTCAACTCTATCTCAGATTTTTTGTTGCCTCACATTAGAAGTTGTAAGACATCTCAAGAAGTGTGGGATGCACTTGAAGCCTTCTTTTCTTCAAGTACTAAAGCTAAGAAGCATCAATTATGGTTGGACTTCACAACCCTCAAGAAGGCTCCTAAACAAAATGTGACTGATTTTGTCACAAAGCTCAAGGACATAGCTGATCATTTGGGAAGCATTGGAGAGGTAATAGATGAAGAGCAAATTGTAAGGCAAGTCATCAATGGATTGAAAGCAGATGATAAGTGGGAAGCATTCACCACAGCTATGGATTTGTACATGGACATGCATGTACCTGATTTCAATACACTCATTGGACAACTACTCACTCAAGAGGCAAAACTTATCAAGAATGGAGAAAGCTCTAAATGTAATCAATCTTCAGCTTTATATACTGATAAAAGAAAGTCTAAAGAAAACAAAGGAAAGTCAAAGAAAGTGGATGATGAAGCAGGAACATATCAAGCTAACTATGCAGGTAGAGGAAGACATGTCAAAGGTAGAGGAAGAGGAGGTAGACAAGGCAAAGGGAGATCTCAAGACTCCAACCCATGTTCTATTTGTGGATTAACTAATCATACAATTGAAAATTGCTTTAGGAATTCCAAGAATCAAAGAGGCAAAGGATACAATAGAGGAAGTTATGGCTACTCAAGAGGATGGTTCAACAATTATCATGGCAACTACAACAACTACAATCATTCAAACTATCAAGGAGGCTACAAAGGAAGGAGATACTTCAATAACTACACAGAAGACTCAAACAAAGAGGATTCATTATTAATTATGAACATGGCTATGCCACAAGGTAAATTTGATGAGCATGTTTTCTACATAGATTCAGGTTGTTCAAATCATGTGGCAGGAAATGTGGCCCTCCTATCAGATTTAAAAGATCCAAGGAACAAGCATGAGGTACAAACAGGAGATGACACAAGACAT
This sequence comes from Ceratopteris richardii, assembly GCA_020310875.1. Taxonomy (NCBI): domain Eukaryota; kingdom Viridiplantae; phylum Streptophyta; class Polypodiopsida; order Polypodiales; family Pteridaceae; genus Ceratopteris; species Ceratopteris richardii. The sequence continues at coordinate 52,071,505 of CM035441.1, read as the reverse complement.
CTTGTGGAGAAAATAGGAAATGTCAAAGCACCCGATGGAAACATCAACTTACTCCGTAAGGCACTCTATGTCCCTACCATTACAAAGAATTTAATAAGTGTTGGACAGATAGTAGAAAAAGGATTGCAAGTCAGGTTCACAAGAGGAGGAGCATATGTGGAAGACCCTAGCCAAGGGTTCAGAAGAATAGCAAAAGGAGAAAAAACACGTAGATTATTCACTTTTGAGTTGCAAGACACAAGGATTGGCACAAGAGATTGGCACATATTGGTGAAAGATGATTAAAGCAAATTTGCAGGGACCAAAGTGTACTTGGAATCCCTAACTTGTCAAAACAACACATGATTTATAAGTGTTGTGCATGTCAATTCGGAAAGGCTCACAGGTTACCATTCATGAAGAAAGGTTATATGCATGGAGATCTCTTGGAGTTGGTTCATACAGATGTATGGGGACCTAGCAAGGATGCTTCAATATTTGGATCAAGGTATTATGTCTCCTTTATTGATGATTGCAGCAGATGGACTATCCTATTCTTTATGAAACACAAAGATGAAGTTTTTTCATGTTTCAAAAGATATTTGGCTCTTGTGGAGAATCAAACAGGTAAATCACTAAAAAGGCTAAGGTCAGATGGAGGGGGAGAATACTTCTCCCATGAATTTGATTCTTTTCTTCAAGAAGAGGAATCAAAAGAGAGGTAACTACAAGATACACTCCTGAGCAAAATGGAGTGGCAAAAAGGAGGAATAGGACAATTGTTGAAGCTGCAAGTTCCATGTCAAATGAAAAGCATTTGGCTAATTATCTACGGGTTGAGGCTGTATCTAGAGACACTTACTTGATTAACAGGTTGCCTTCAAAATCCCTTGATAGGATGACTCCATATGAGGCTTGGAATGGAAGAAGACCTAGCTTAGATCATTGTAAAATTTTTGTATGTATTGCTTTTGCTCATGTTCCTTCACAGGTTAGAGGCAAGATGGATCCAAAGGCAGAAAGGTGTGTATTTATTGGATATGACAACAATCAAAGGGGTTACAAGTTGTACAACCCTACCAACAAAGGATTCTTGGTAAGCAGAGATGTAGTTTTTTATCAGAACAATTCATGGTATGAAGATTCATGCAGGAAGGTCAAATTACCATATGGTCTTGAAGGAGATTTTCCAAAGCTTGGCAGAGAACATCAACCAAAGATTGAAGAACAAGATACTTCAGAAGATGATGAAAAAACTCAGATGGAAAAAATAAAAGCATGGAAGTCTAAAGGTAAAGCAAAATTGCAGAAACTTGGACATGAGGCAGAATCATCACAACATGGCTTAAGAAGATCTATAAGGGAAAGAAAAAAACCAGAAAGGTATGGGTTTGACACCTCATTAGTAACTAAACATTCTATTTACATAGCACAGGACATAAATCAAGAGGAGCCATTTTCCTTTGAAGATGCCAAAGAAGAATCAGAATGGAAGCATGCAATGAAGGAAGTAATTGAAGCAGTTGAGGAAATCAACACTTGGGATTTGGTGCCCAAGACTTAATCTATGAAGGTAATAGGCTCAAGATGGGTCTATAAACTCAAGAAGAATTCTGATGGTTCCATAAACAGGTATAAGGCAAGGCTTGTAGCAAAAGGCTTTGCACAAACTCAGGGAATTGATTATGAGGAGACCTTCTCTCCTGTGGAAAAGATGCCTACTATTAGGGTTTTGCTTAGTATTGCCTCTTCCAAGAATTGGAAGATACTTCAACTAGATGTAAAGAATGCATTCTTGAATGGTTGGATAACAAAAGAGAGTATATATGGCATAACCACCTGGTTTTGAGAATCAAGTTTATCTTGATTATGTGTGTAAACTTAACAAAGCATTGTATGGTCTCAAGCAAGCCCCAAGAGCTTGGAATTTTAGGCTTGTTTCATTCTTGCAAGACAAAGGTTTTCAACCAATCAAGGCAGATCCTTCACTCTTTATTAAAAAGAGTAATTTTGAGGTCATCTACCTATGTGTATATGTAGATGATATTATATTGACAGGAAATGATGCAGATGGTAAGAAGATCAAAGATCATATGAGAGAAGAATTCAAGATAAGTGATTTAAGATCACTTACCTACTTCCTAGGTTTGGAAGTTGTCTACGAAGATCATGGTTTATTTCTCACTCAAAGGAAGTATATCAAGGATATGTTAGCAAAATTCAAGATGGAGGATTGTAGAATTCCAGGTACTCCAATGGAGGTCAACCATAAATTGAGCTCACATGAAGGTGAACTCATAGAGGACATCACATCATATCAAAGCCTTGTGGGTAGTCTCAACTATGCCACATTGACAAGGGTAGTTATATGCTATAGTGTGAGTGTGCTAAGTCAATTCATGCACACACCAAGGAAACCACATATGGATACTTCTAAGAGGATACTCAAATATCTCAAAGGAACTATAAATGAAGGAATTTATTATCCTTATGTATCTGATTTAGGGTTGAAGCTATTTTCTGATGCAGATTGGGCTGGCTCCAAGGAAGATAGAAGGAGCACTTCAGGTTATCTTACCTTTGCAAGTTCAAATCTTATTTCATGGTCATCCAAGAAGCAACCCACAATTGCTCTCTCTTCTACTGAAGCTGAATACAGAGGTCTTGCCATAGCTACACAAGAAGCTATGTGGATGAAGAAATTATTCAAAGATCTTGGATTGGAGTTTGGAACTCCAACTATTTTTGGTGACAACATGAGTTCTATTCATTTAGCTACTAACCCTATTTTTCATGCAAGGACTAAACACATTGAAGTTCATTATCACTATGTAAGAGAAAAGGTTCTAAGCAAAGAGATTCAGATATCATATGTGTCCACTCATCAACAATGTGTAGATATTTTGACCAAAGCATTGGATGGTACAAAGCTTTGCAAATTCAAAGCTATGATTGGATTGCAGGTTATTCTTGAAGATTGAAGACCTCAAGCATACTTGGCTTGAGGGGGAGCTGTTGGAACAAATCAACTACAAGTCTAAGTATTGGCCTGGGTCTCACAAAAATAGTTAGCAGAAGTCTTGAATTGAAGTCTATGCATGAGCTCATGTGAGAACTCACTCTTGTAATTTTTAAAGACTTTACTTGATGTAAAAGTAAAGAAATCTAAAAGTGGTCAAGTCCACTTGACAAAAATAGAGAGAGAAGCCACGCATTCATGATTTGATGGTTGGAGAATCAGTCAATCTCTAAAAGTTAGGAGATCGCTTTTAGGTGAGCAAGATTCAAATTCAAATATTGGCTCCAAAACTCCCTATAAATACATGGCAGATTAGTCGCACTCTTTAGGTGTGGATCAGCTGAGCTTTATGCCATATCAGAGTGTGGAATCAAGGCACACATTTTTATTTGTAAGTCCTTTGTATTCTACAATCATTATACTTTCAAATCTATGATCATTCAAGTCCATATTTTCATCTCATTGTGAGACTACTGTTCACTGCTATACCTTTCACATTTTTCAGTCAGATTGCAAAGATGGTTTCTTCGCGTGTAGTTTTTGATGATTTAAGTTTCTAAATTTTGTTCTCTAATACTACTATAAGCTCAAAAATTTTCATTGCTATTGGAGTTTTCAATCTTCAGTTATGTTCATTTGAAGTCAACCCTATCTATTCATTTTCACTCCTCTGTCAGGTACCCGATTTTTTTTGTACTCATCTTGTCAGAGCTGTTTCTTAGTGTGTACTTGACAAAATTCAGTTATGTAAAGCTTTTTGGATTCAGCATACTGTCTAGTATAAGCATACAAAAATTCATAATCATGGAATTCTTGAAACTTGAGTTATTCTCATTTTACTGCTCACTAGTCTGAGTACTATTGCAGCTCGTGAAAATCGGGATGATGCTCTTACTTGTTAAACTTTATTCACATTGTGTGGTTTATCATTTCTGATGAGATTACTCTTGAAAATTAGCTCTCTAAGCTAATTAGATTTCCACAATAGGAATTAAGCTAATTGCTGTTGTACTCAGAGAATCATTCAAAACACTCGACAAGTGTATGAATCAAAATAGCAAGTTTTTCACCTCTGAATTAATTCTAGCTCATCTGTTTTGATCTATCTTTTTGAGATTGATCTTCCAAGAGACTTAGGGTGTCTAACACATCCATTGGCAAGCTAAAAGGGCCCACCACATACTCCTGGATTTCATTTGGCTGGTGTAGATCAAGGATTTTGCAGCACCACTTCATCTTCAAGCACATATCTATCCATCTCTTCACAAAAACATACCTTGGCAATGGACCTGCTCACTAACTATATTACTCACATGAAATCAGGTTCTGTCAGGGACAACAAAAATGAGGAGGAGGAGAGTGTTCAAGGCAAAGGATCGAGTAACGGATCTCGTCATAGAAGAAGAGGAAGTGCATAAACTACTTAGATTACTTCATCATGTCAATAGTGATTTTTATCACTAAGACAATGCAATATATGTCCGATTATTGCAAGTGCGACTCCATTTTGTGCAATCCAAAGAGTCCTCGAGCTTGAAGAGTCTAAGTAGAAAGTTCACACCAATTTTTGTAATTTTTGGAAGCCATTAGATAGTTCATATTAGAGGTAGAACCTATTTTTTTACTATGTCAGTCACTAGATGTGAAACCGGTCAAAACTAGGCAAAAAACTATAAATAGAGCTAGAGAGCTCATTTTGTTGTTGTTGTTGAACTTATGAGCTAGAGCTAGAGAAGTTATTGTAATTAGTTGATAATGAATATGAGTACGAGTTCTTTCCTTGCCTTCCATTGATCTCCATCGTGACTTTCCTTGTGTGTGTGTATGCATGTGTGTGTATGCATGTGTGTGTATGCTCATTGCATTCCTCACCATCTTCTTCATGCACTTCACTTGCTCTTGATGTTCATATCATCCTAACCTCTCCACGGATTGATAATTACAAGGTGGAGCTCCTCGTGTTGGTACTTTCCATTGTGCTAGAGTGACAGAAGTTGAAAAATTGATTTAGATTTTTATAATCCACATCTTTGATAATTAAGCTTTTAATAGCTTTGAGAATATTTCTAATGAAATGAAATCAATATCGGGTCTATGTTATAGGGAAGGAGGTCCTTGTCTTCTGATCTTAATATCAATCAATGTGAATCTTCGTTTTGCAAACTCTTCAAACCATGAAGGTGTATTCGTATGCCATTCAATCTATTTTGGAATAGCTTACTATAATTCAGGATAACATATTGTTGGATTTGTAGAGCTAGGTACTTTGATGATGCACTCATTAAGAAGAAAACCTATGCTCACGTCTATTCTTGTCTCAAAACATTGATGATACGATTTGCAAAGTGTTCAAGTTGGAGTGCGTTGCCAAATGCAGACGTCTTCATGTATTTTGCCTTGTTCTTTTGGAGATGGCCAAAAATATTTTTATGGATCTAAAAACTTTGGCCTCATGTGGGTAAAAGAAAGCACATGAATGCGTTTGGATCTTGTTCCAAAATCCAAAGCTTCCATCTTTTATCCATGATTGGTATATAACTATGTCCTGACATGATCTGTATGTAAATGTGAAGCTTTTCTTCATATAAGATTTAAACATTGCAACATTGTTAGTGAACTTGACATGCATCTTCAACCTCCCCATTCATCATGGTTGATCTCATTGCATAGTTCTTGGTTCTCCAATAAAAGCCAAAACAAGGAAGTGCTCTTCAAGAATTCCAATTTAAGATTATCAAGAGACTTGGATATTTCGATGCCAAGAATATCTTGTGCTTCTACAAAGATTACAAGTTTGAACCCAAGTACCTAAGACCTATTTTGGCACATATGACAAATTAGAAGCAATGTGATACCTTCATATATGTTATAAATTTGGAGGTAAGGAGTCAAATCAATTTGGAAGAAGTGACCACATGGGATGACTTCATAGCCAACCTCACCAAAACATTTGCATACAAGGATTTCAATAAGATAACCTACTCTTCTTTTCTACATTGGATTCATGCATCAAAAGACAATTTTCTTAGGAGTATCAAAAGACAATCTGAAGAGAAAAATTAAGAGCATTTTGATCTTGATAAGAGATTAACTCAACATGATCAGGTCTATTTATTCCTAAAGGAGATTAATTTCAAGGTACATGAGGAACTCTATCCTCTCATACATGATCCAAAGATAGAAACGCGAATTAGAGATGGATGGGAGTAGGTGAGTGAAGTGATCCATAAGTATATGAAGAAGCAATGGGTACTCACAAAACTCAAAAGTACCTGGGATGGTTTTTCTATGGAGGATCAACATTAACATACAATGATAAAACCAATTAAAGAAGAAACTACTCGATTCAATTCTTCAATGTAAGTCACGATAAAACAATTTAGGGATATAACATGCCATGGATGCACAAATATCTAGTACTTCAATAATTTTGGAAGGTACAAAAGCTCCCTATGTAGATACACATGTATGCTCAACTAAACATGAAGCATACACCAATAGATTTCAGGTATGTAATGATGAAGAGATGAAACAAAAAGATCTTAAGGACATGATCTATGCCACTCAGGAAGTTCCAAGTTGGCAAGAACCTATAGATATAGTCTCAATAATTTCATGTGTATATACTCCAAAGCGACAAGTGCAAGTTTTTCAAGCTAATCAAAACCAAATCAATTTCAAACATGAAGTATCTCTATGGTGATGCATGATGATAGACTCTCCTTCTCGAGAGCTCCGTAGTGATACCCTTGCTATAGAAGCCCAAACTTGGATGTCGCACAGAGTAATTTGCACAGGATTTGTAGAATACATAAAAAACACACAATGCACAGACCATGAATACAGATTTCTTAGATCGTAAAAATGTGGTCGAACTTAGAGTGTGTGGTTGACCAAGACACTATATGTTTTTTTATTAAAGAACATATACAAAAGTGTCCGACGGCCATTTGGCCTTTCACATGGACACTAACGGTAACAATCTCCCACTAAAGGCCAATATGGCCAAAGTGACTATGGGAGAGTAATAAAGAATGATACAAAATACCTAAGTTTAAGTATATAGACTATAACTCCCACCCGATGGGCATGTTCATAGTATACAAGTAACTATGTAAGATTATGAATCAAGTACCCCCCATCAAGTGACAAGAGTGTCGAAAGCTATCCTATGGTAGAGCTTTAATCAAAGCATCTGCAACATTATCTTGAGTATGAACCTTCTAAAGAATAATGCACTCAATAGCCAAGAAGTCTCTAATTAAGTGATACCGCACCTCAATGTGCTTGGTCTTTGCATGATAGATCGGATTCTTCGCCAATGCAATGACACTCTAACTATCATTGAGCAAACAAGGCACATGCTGAGGTAAAACCCATATCACAAGCAAGACAAGAAAGCCACAATGCTTCTTTACATGCCTCACTTGCTGCAACATGCTCTAGTTCTGTGGTGGAAACAATTGTACATTCTTGAAGATGAGATCTACAAGAGATAGAAACTCCAACAAAATGAAAAATGTACCCTGATGTAGAATTACGATTGTCTACACAACCAACATAGTCAGAATCTTTCTAACTAATAGTGGATGCTTTCCCTTTATCTAAGCATAGATAGTTATCCTTAGTGACACTCAAATATCCCAAAATCATCTTGACTGCTTCCCAATGTTGCTTGCTAGGATTGGACATATATATGCTCACAACTCCCACTGCAAATGCAATCTCTAGTCTCCTAGCTACCATTAGCATACATGAGACTACCAACAGCAAAATCATAAGAAATTTTGGTCATGAATTCCTTTTCTTCATCTGATTTGGAATAATTATCCTTGATTGATTTCACATATGTGGGTAAAGGGGTACTCAATGGCATTGCACCCTACATATTGAACCTATGAAGTACTTTGGATATGTACTCACTTTGAGACAATTATATGCACCTTTTACTATTATCACGAGTAATGCGCATGCCAAGAATATGTTTTGTATCGCCCAAATCCTTCATATCAAATGTTTGACTCAACTTAGTTTTGAGAATCGGTAAGTCATAAGAGGGCTTCCCAACATATCATCAACATAAAGCATCAATCATATCAGGCTTCCATCTAAGCATCTCTTTGTGCAGAGATAATGATCCTCATTGCTTCAAGAATAGCCATGAGACTTCATAAAAGCATCAAAATTTTGGTACAATTTTCTAGGGGATTATTTAAGTCCATATAATCTCTTCTTCAGCTTAGAAATTATTCTTTCTTTGTCAAGAACTACATAACCCTCTGGTTCTTCCATATAGATCTCATCTGTAAGATCTCCATGCAACAAAGAAAATTTCACATCCATTTGGACTAGCTCTAAATCCTGCATTGCAATGAATCCAAGAAACATTTGAAGAGTAGTCATCTTGACCACTAGAGAGAAGATTTCCTCAAAATCAACACCATGTTGTTGCTAAAAACCCTTTGCAACAAGTCGTGCTTTATACTTTGGGGAAGCACTATCTGATGTGAATTTTAGCTTATATACCCATTTACATGGTAAAACTTTCCTACCCTTTGGCAAAGGTATGAAATCCCAAGTACCATTCTTGTGAATAGAATCCAATTCACTCTTCATGGCATGCTCCCATTTGACATGATCCTTTGTCTGCATGGCCTCTCTGTAGCAAGAAGGTTCACCAGCATCTGTTAGCATAATAAAATCCAAACGTGGAACATATCTATCAAGTGGATGTGAGACACGTGTAGAGCGTCTCAATGCCTACTAAACATAAACATTTGCACAATGATCTGATCAGACATTCTCTTGAACATCGCTATGTGCAACATTTTTATGCATGCTAACTAGAGGACTACTATCCTCAAACTCCAATCTTCTCACTTCAACCTCCTTAATGGATTGTATGTGCATCTTAGACTCATTGAAAATGACATCACTACTTCTGATCACTGATCGTGTTTCAGGATCCCATTAGAAATATCCTAATTGACCTTCTCGACCATATCCAAGAAAAATGCATTCCTTTGACTTACGGTCCAACATTTGTCTAAGATTCTTGTGTATATGAACATATGCTTCACACCCAAAAACTTGAAGATGATCATAATATGGTGGCTTCCTTGTCCATAACTCTTGTGCCACTTTCAAACCTTTGGTAGTACTAAGTGAAAGGTTAATCACGTGAACTACAGTCAATACTAGTTCTACCCAAAAGCCTTGTGAAAGGTTTGCATGATGCAGCATAGAAAATACTCTATCCTGAATAGTTCTATTCATCCTTTCAGGTACACCATTTTTTACTAGGTTACAAGGAGATGTAAACTCTCTATGAATTCCTCTATGTTGAGATATCAAGCTCAACATGTGATGATCCACGATGACATGTACCAGTTTTTCGTTTCTCTGACATGTATAGTGGTCACGCCGGTATATGTCAGGGATACTTCATTGAGTTGTATTAGATTTATCTACCAAGAGTGATGGCACATTTGTTCCTTGCCAGCTCACTCATTTGCGGACATTAGGTTTTTCCTTATGTACTGATCTTTATATATTGCACTTGTTGTATTATTGTTTTTAGGTCACTCTTGTACATTCCTTTTTATGTAATAGAAGGAGAAGAAGAAGATCATTCTCCTTTGCATCAATCTATGTGTGTGCTTCTCCTTGAGAGTGAGAGTGTGTGTGTGAGCTCTCTTCCTTATCTCCTTCCTCGTGACACTCTAGACTAGTAGAAAGGGCTGAATTCATGTGAGATATACTCACCCCCATTATCTGAATGTAAAGCTTTGAGCTTAGTTCCTTTTTCAACCTCAACTAAAGCAAGTCATTTTTTGAAGGTAGGGAATGCCTCATCCTTCGATTTGATAGGATATACCCAGCCTTTTATCGTAGCATCATTTATGAAGTGACAAAATAAAGAGAACCACCTAATGACATTATGGGCATAGGACCACACACATCTATATGAATGAGATCTAAAGGTTGAATTGAAGAGTCAATGTGCTTTTTATGCACATTCATAATTTGCATTCCATATTGAAAATGGTCATAGAATTAAAAAAAGAGAAAGATAACACAAGATAATAGCTAACAAGTGTTCCTCTTGTGATACAAATAAAGGATAAAGTGAGCCAACTTTTCTTCCTTTTGCAATAACCATATTGCCCTTTGATATGCAAAAGAACTGAGCATAGCAAACTACCTTATAACCAAGGTCCTCATGTTGACCAACTGACATCAAAACTATGTGATAATTGAGGTACATGGCGTACATTATGCATAATAAACTTTGAACCATCAGTGGATTGCACAACCACATCTCCAGTCCCCACAATGCCACATAGGTAAGAGTCACCAATTTTCACGATACCGAGAGACTTTGTTGCATAATTAGAGAGCTAGTCTCTATGTGATGTCACATGGAAAGAAGCACCAGAATCTAGCAGCCACATGTGGGAAAGGGAATCAGCCCTAAGAACCTCAGTGCTCATAGTACTATCAAGTGTCAACACATCAGCATCAACAAAAATAACATTAATTTCTTCAATCTTCACAATCAAAGAAGATGGTGCAGATAGTTGTTTAACATGCCCATCAACATTCTCTCTTTTACCTTTTGCATTCTTTAATGCATAACAATATTTCCTCATGTGTCATTCTTGTGACAATAATGGCATTCAATATCCCTCTTCCTTGATTTACTTCTACTCTTATTCCATTGACCATTCTTTTCCTTGTTCTTGCTCATGTCATGTTGCTGATTGTTTCCTTGGTAAGAATGAGGAACACTATATGCATCTCCACTCTTAGTGCCAACCATAGATTTTCTACAAATCTCCTCACTTGAGTGTTCCACATATGTCATCATAGACCAATTTACCACCAGGTGCACTATTGCTAATAGTTGTGCAAAATGTATCCCATGATGATGGTAAGGTGCATAACAAGACTGCTTTCATTTCATTATCCATATCCATTATGTGAGCTTGTAACTAGGAGAATATAGCATCAAACTAATTTAGATAAGCAGCAATACTATCTGTGTCCTTCATGCAAAGGTCATATAATTTGATACACTTTATTTGATGTTGCCTCTTTTTCATATGCACTGCATAACTTCTTCCAAAGCTCCTCTCATTAGATACACTTTATTTGATGCTGCCTCTTTTTCATATGTATTGCATAACGTCTTCCAAAGCTCCTCTACACTTTCACAGTCTAACTATAAAGTATACATTATCCCAAACTTGAGGCACCTTGTAAACATGTTTTTGAAGGCTGTATTTTGGGGAAAATGAAGCTTTCCTCCTGTACAAAAGATAGTTCAATTTGAGCTACTTAGAAATTGCAACTTGTTCACAATGATGTCTATGGTCCTATGGAGATACCCTCTTTTGGGGACTAACTACCTTTACTTCATGAATTTTATTGATGATTTTTCTAGGCATACATGGGTGTATCCACTAAAAGCAAAGTTTGAAGTGTATGTGCTTCAAAACGTTTTTGGTTTTGGCTGAAAATATATGAGCTTGTAAAATGGGCACCCTTCATTTTGATCGAGGGGAGGAATACATGTCTATTGATTTTAATGCATATTTGGTTGAATGGGATAAGAAAACAGTGTAGAGTGTTGTATACACCTCAATAGAATGGAGTTGTTGAGAGAAAGAACATGTCTCATGGAGATGGCATAAGTGTATGGTCAAAAGCCTCTTTAACATTTAGCTTCTGTCTTGAGGTTGTTATTGAAAGAAACTTGGAGAAGCTTGTAGAAGGTAGAAAAATGCATTTCGAAGCAATGAAGTTTAGTCTAGCCAATCGGCACAAGACCAGACCTTGAGTTTATGGAGACTCAAATAGACCTTATAAGCATGTGATAAGTGCAAGGAAAAACACTATGTACTTTGGATCATCAAGAAGAATGAGTCGATACAAAACAGATAGGTTCGCGGGTCGACTAGCTCAAAAAACTTACTATCTATGGAAGAGACAATGAACTTCAAATGCCCATAGTAACCAGCGTGATTACAATTAGAAAAAATCATTTTATGGGAGTGATACAAATAGGGTTGAGTGTATAGAATGCACAAAATTATAAGGAATAAGCAAAATATGCTATAGGAATGAATGAGACATTCACCGGTGGTACTTCCTATTTTTCACGAATATATAGAGATTAACCCCGAGAATGAAAAACTCAAATTTCTCCCAATCTACTGAACCAAATTCTGTAAACATTTAGAGGCATAAACTACACACTAATATCTTTCCAGTGAGCCATCTTGCACTCAATTTGAAGCTCTGGAGAGAGAGCAGCAGCCTCTGTAAGATTACTATTGGTGAAGAAGATGATGCAAGAGAATTGAAGGAGCAAGACAATGATGGTCACAAGTATAATGTACAAGTCATTTCAAGTCTTTATATAGACTCTAGGAGTGTCCATGACTTCTACAAGTGAAGTTTGAATTCAAATGAAGGTGGAAATGGTTGTTGGAGGGAATCAATTCACTTTCCTACAATCTAGGAAAAGTGAAGATCTAGTTTGATCTACTTTTAGATGATTGATTGCTTGATTGAATGCAACTTCAACCACCACAAATTCATGGGATTTGTCCTCTATCTTTCTACATTTACATGTGTAAAGCTCAAGGCTTTTACAACGGTAAATAAACCATCAAAAATCTCTCAAAAAAATACAATAAATGAGCATAAGAAAAAAAACTCTCCAATGGATATTCTTTCGACGCGATAGCCTTTGATGTAGATCAAATCCACCTCAAGCATAGTGTAAGCTTGATGTTCCAACAGCTCCCTCTCAAGCTAAAGTATGCTTGAGTCTTCATTCTCTGACAGGTTGAATACCTGCCATAGCTTTGAATCTACAAAGCTTTATTCCATCAAGTGCCTTCGTCATCATATCTGCTACTTGCTTTTCAATTGGAACAAAAGAAATGTCAATCTCCTTTGCCATGAGCTTCTCCCTGATGAAGTGGTAATGGACTTCTATGTGCTTGGTTCTCGCATGGAAAATAGGATTTGCCACTAGATGCATGGAACTTACATTATCTCCAAATATGTGAGGTTTGGAACTCATAGGTCCCAAATCTGTATACAATACTTTTAACCATATTGCCTCTTGAGTTGGTATGGTCAAGCCTCTGTACTCTGCTACAGTTGAGGATAAAGCAACTGTTGGTTGCTTCTTGGAACTCCATGACACTAGCTTTGAACCTGCAAATGCTAAGTAACCAGATGTACTTTTTCTATCATCCTTAGCTCCTGCCCGTTCTGCATCTGAGTAGATTTTGATATCCAAATCTGAAGAGTAAGGATAGAATATACCTTCGTTGATTGTATTTTTGAGATACTTAAGTACTCTCTTAGCCACATCTATGTGTGGTCTTCTCGGTGAGTGCATGAACTGGCTAAGCACTCCCACACTATATGAGATGTCTGCCCTTGTATGAGTAGCATATATCAAGCTACCTACCAAGCTTTGATATTCTTTTAGGTCTTCAATTTTCTCACCTTCATAAACACTAAGTTTATGATTCATCTCCAAAGGTGTACCTACAGGTTTAGTGTTCTCCATTTTGAACTTGAGAAGAAGATCCTGAATGTACCTTCTCTGAGTCAAATACATTCCTTGTCAATATTTTTTTTTTCACACAAATATATTCCGCCACTCTTGCATAGAGTGAATGCCCAAATGATGGTTCAAATGCCCCAAATCTGACATCTCAAATGAGGAATGAAAATCAGCCTTAAAATCAACAATATGCTTCTCATTAGGACTAGTGAGTAGCATGATATCAACATAGACAACAATAATCAGAAGCACATCATTTGCATGCTTAATATATAAGGTGCTCTCAATTGGATTGTTCTCAAAACCATGTGCAATCAATTAGGCATGTATCTTTTCAGACCAATCACGTGGTGCTTGCTTCTAACCATATAATTCCTTTTTCGACTTGCACACTTTGTTTTCATGCCCTATCTACACAAAACCATGGGACTGAAAAAATACAGTTCTTCATATAAGTCACCATTTAGAAATGTTGTTTTAATGTCCAACTAGTGTACATTTCAATCATCATGCGCCACAAGTGCACAAATGCTACAAACGGTAGTTATTGGACATGCGGGTGCAAAGGTTGCATCAAAAAACATAATCTTTTGCAACAATCCTAGCTTTGTACTTGTCAACTAATTTATAAATTATTATTAATTGAGAGTTCAAAATAGGTTGACAATGTATGATGTCTGGCATTATTGAGAGTATGACAGTATCGTTGTAGATAAGGTGAGATTAATAAAGAAAAGAGAAATAATAATAAAAAGGTATCAATCAAAAGAGAAAACTTCTTAGTAGAGTATATCAAGTATCTTTGTGGATAAGATGAGATTAATAAAAAAAGGGAAATAATAATTAAAAAGTATCAATCAATAGAGAAAACTTCTTATTAGAGTATGCACGCAGACTCTTTTTTGAAATCTCCAAAAAGAAAACTACATCTTCTAGAATTTAACAAGAATTGATCCATAATTTATTTCGAGTAGGTAAAATGGAGGTGCTCAGCTTAATAATGAAAAAGAAGCATGAAAATTCTGAAAAATCCTCAAAGGTACACGGAAGTGCTTAATTTCAATCAAAGAAGAGTAATTCAAAAGACACACATAGATAGAAAAGAAGTTGATGAACATTTTATAAAGTTTGGGAAAAAAAAATGAGAATAAAAGCTTTGGTTCACAAATAGTTTTCTTAATGAATCATTAAGGACAATGATTTTTAAAAGGAAAGGAGAGAGAGTGTACACATAGTTGAAGTAGACCATTGTTCACTATGTATGGTACACATGCATGATTGCCAAGGTCCCTAGCTCAGAGATTATTTTAAGGTCTTTTGGTAGGTAATAGAGTGAGTGTGTATGATGGACCCATGTTCACACTAGAACACTCTAAAGACTATTTACTTTTTAGGAAAGAGTATATAATTGATATGAAAAGAGACACACACACACAAGAATTCAAGTGACTTTTTATGTATAAGTGACAATAAGTTGCCAAGAGTTTGTTTAGAGGAGGATAAAGGAATCTCCAAGGTGTGTGTAGTTCTTTCAAATTTAAAGATATTTGAAAAAGTAACCTGAAGACCGAGCTTCAAAAAAAAAAAATCTCTATTTATGCACCCTCATGTGAATCCACTCTATATATCTACACTCTTAGGCCTAGTGACTTTAAACTTTTATATTAAGAAAAGTGAAGGTTTATGTTCATTTTGTGGCAGTGAGGAAGATTTTTCCCATCTTATTATGGATTGTTAGCATGTCAAACGATTTTGGCACATCCTTAAACCCTACTTAACTTACAAAAGAAGACTAGAATTAGGAGTCCAAGAAATATTGATTAGTTGCCGCTCACACATGGACATTCTTTTATGGAATACCTAGAGAAGTATCATCCTTTGGTTCATTAGGAGTAGCAGAAACCAGAGGGTCTACCAATCTCATCATAAAGATTTTATGTCTGGGCTCAAGAGAACCTTGATGGCTATTGGAATGAGATGTGTTAGGTCTATATCTGAAGCTTCTGGTAATGATTTTCAGATATCCAATTTTCTAAGGAGTACTCTGATGACCTTGTACTTTGAGGATAGATTCTTGATGCTCTGGTCTTTGGACCCTTAATTGCTAGAGCTCTTCTTTGTTGTCAGTTTTTCTCTTCACCTTGCTATCTTGTGGGATTGTTATGTCAAGTGGCACTTGATCTTCAGGTTATGGTTACTCTGAAAGAAGCCTATGATGTTTGCTTGTTGTTATGTGCCTTCCTGAAGTTCCTGTTTAGAATGTTCAGTTTTATGGCTTGTTGGGCTCCCAAGCATTGGAGTTTACTTCTATCTCCTGGTGCTATGAGATCATCCTTGCAGTACTCATTGGATCTCTTATCTCTGCTTTTTTGTTTCCTCTGGAGTGAATTGTCTGTTGGGATGGAATGTTTTAGGCCTTGCATTGGCTCTCCTCCTAAGGAGATGCAGGTCTCTAGTCTACTATGTGCTATCCCTCTTACAATCAGAGGTGTATTAGTTTCTCCCTCAACTCTCAAGACATTTATGCTCTAGTCATTGAAATCCTTATCTCTGAATGTTTGTGTAATCCCTAGATACAGTTGTATTCTTATGATAGAGATTTCCCAATTGGGGTCCTTACCCCTTGACAAAATGAAACATACAACAAAAATTCTTATGAAAATAATTGGGTTCCTGAATTATTTCTCTTTTCTTGTTGTCCTAAAAAAAAAGTGGAGAAATATAAAAATGTGGCAACCTCAAAGATCACGAAAGTCATGCTTTCTTTTTCAAGTTAGATTTATACGACAAAAAGTGTGGTACAAACTTGACCTGAGTTTGTTGAATTCGGCATAAACGTTGAAAGCTCGTGAAACACGTTTGTTCTCCTTCGCAGAATTTCTGGATAAGAAAATGTTCTCTCCAGTCATTACCTGTCATGCGAGGAACACGTTTGTTGTCTTTGCAAAATGAGCATTACTCGTCATGTATGATGTGTGTACTGATCATGTCTTGCACCTCTCTGACATGAGGATGAAGGTAGATAGATCTGTGTCATCTGTCCTATCTTGCACGTCAGCTCTCTTATTCGATGCGAATGATCATGGTCCATGGATAATACTATGGTCACTGCTTAAATTTGATGCCCGAGCCTAGGCATCACCAAAATTTGAGGGATGTGTTCAATGTTACGTAGTTTACGCTGTGTTAATAACTAGCCGAAATCGTTACCGAACAAATATTAAACATAAAATAGTGATTCACCGTAAACTGTATTACACTTTCTATTACCGAAAGGCGTTATCAGATCAAGTGGGTTCTTGGGAGTGGTAGGGGTTTGTTAGACAGAGGCCCTGTACTATTTTCCCGAATCCTTACATACCCATAAATACTCTATCGCGTCTTAGCTCAGTACTTAGCTTTAACTGACTATTAACTGTTTTTGTGTACTAGGACGCCGAACTTACAGACTAATCTGCTATGGTAATGGAGCAGTAGTCTGGTTCTGACTCGCAAACATAATAGAGTTACTCAACCTTATGTAACTCAATACACACTTCTTCAGGACAGACAGGTATACCAGACAGAAGTCAGACAGACGGCCATACCAGAGGGTGTACAGGCTTACTGTATGCAGAACTCATTCAACAGACATACTAATCACAGTTTAACTCATCACCAAGCTTTATCAGTGCTCCAACTCGCAATTCATACTATTACCGATATTAGTTCTCCCTTGTGATCGGAATCAACAGTGCAACTGTTAACAAACAGATTCACACTCGATACTACAAATTCATTACTTTGCACTACTGTAGGAATAGACGAACAGACTGAACAGAACAATATAAAAATAAGACTCAATCTCCCGATGACACCACACAAACTCAGACAGTACTCGACAACTTCTGAGAAAAAAAAACGGGTCTCCATCACTCTTTTCCCATTGCTTTAAAAAGATATTTACAGAATGTGCGTACCAACTTTTCGCGCAAATTTTGAAAATTTCGTTACATCCGGCATACATTTGTCCTACTCCGGCGGCCGTCTAACACTGGCACGCACGGTGGACTCGAACCCGCAAGTGATTTTGATTACAAAACTATTGTTCATCTATGATACCTTCTAAATACATATTCCTGGCTAATCTAAATGTCCGGGCTATTTTTTTCTTAAGGGTTTCTAATAATTGCTTAAGGGTGTCGGGTTCTAAAATCTGCGCATCTACTCTAACGGAACTGAGGGCAATGGCTTCGGTGAGCAAAATTTCGGCCTGTGTTTGCAAAAAGGCCTCTTGTAAATAAAATTCGTTTGATAATGCCGCATCTCTTGCTGTCTTCATTTCTGTTACTTGTTTCTGCATCTCATTGATTCTGTCTTTCTGGTTGCGTACCTGATTATCTAATCTTCCGAACTGTAACAGTGCAACTGTTAACAAACAGATTCACACTCGATACTACAAATTCATTACTCTGCACTACTGTAGGAATAGACGAACAGACTGAATAGAACAATATAAAAATAAGACTCAATCTCCCGATGACACCACACAAACTCAGACAGTACTCGACAACTTCTGAGAAAAAAAAACGGGTCTCCATCACTCTTTTCCCATTGCTTTAAAAAGATATTTACAGAATGCGCGTACCAACTTTTCGCGCAAATTTCGAAAATTCCGTTACATCCGGCATACATTTGTCCTACTCCGGCGGCCGTCTAACAGATGCCCTAGGGATAAAAATGGGCATCCTTAAAGATCATTCAAAAGCATGCTTCCAATGTATAGAACATTGTGTTGAAATCAAGACGGTTGACTAAACATGCTTTGGTTGTATGTAAACAATTTTCTACAATTTATGTTGTAAAAAAAAGGAAAATTTTTCCTTTTCTAAAGTTGCAACCTTTCAAAAGGAGCTCAATATGCAACTGTGAGGCACTTCAAGCTTCAACTTTTAGTGGCATTTCGATGTCAAAAATGTGTTTAAAAGATATTTTGGGCACTCTTTTATTCAATAGGAATGGGGACTGTTTAAGAAAGATGCTAACTTCATAGAAATAGTCATTCATTCTCATCGTATCACACATAGAAAAATCTATAACCTACATTATAAATCATATCAACATAAATATGGAACATTGGCTCCATTTTTGGCAAATAACAACCAATGTGTGCCATGGATTTGTGATATTATTCAAGAAGCAATTGATAATAAAACGTAATCCTCTTTAGAATTAAGAATTTCCAATCTTAACCATTTAGAAATTTAATATCTACTCACTACTTGGTCAATGCATGCCATTCACAATTAGAGAGCATGGGGACTAAGCAACCTTCGAAATTCTTGAACAATTGCACAATAAGTCAATAAATGATACATTGTCATATGCTATATGGTGAATCACAACTCACAATAAATAAATAAATGATACATTGTCATATGCTATATGGTGAATCACAACTCTATAATATATATATAAAATAGTCACTATGTAATATGAATGACCAGAATGGAAATTATGCAAGTTCTTATCCAACTTAGTAACCTATAAATGTGGATTAGGAGAGTGGTAAAGACATGGAGAATGAGGATTCCAAGTGGTACAACAATGAGGTATCAATGTTCTCATTCAACTTAGGAAGAGACAAGTTCAGTTTTGAAGTGTTTGGGCCAAATTCCATACCACAATACAAATTATTCACTAGAAATGTGGTCTAGAAAATTAGAAAAGAATACTCCTAAGGTCTATTTTTTGTAAAAATCATCAATGCTAAGGGTCCAAAATGTATATAGAAATCATAACTAGTGTGTTGCATGCCCAAATTCAAATCCTGCTATCAAGAGGTAGGAACATTGGCAGAATGATTACAACTACTCATAACTTTGGCATACACACACACACTCTCTCTCTCTATCTATATAATCAGGGATGCCTAGGTCTTGAACATGGGCATCCCTCAGGATGCCCAAACCTAAAAAGTGGGCATCCTTTGATGCCCAAACCCCCCTTTGATGCCCATTTTGGGCATCAAATTTAAACACTGACTATGGTCCTATGGATGCCTTTAATACGAAATATATATTCACAGGACAGCGAAAATGTGTAGCGAAAGATAAGACTTTTCCTGATGAACAAGCTTCCTTTGCATTTACGAATCATGATTGTAACTTTTCTCCACACAAGTGTCATGACAGTGCCCATTGCCATCGCACTTCGTGCGACGGGAAAGCGATGGGTAATAGGGTATGATCAGGATTCAGGATATGGATGGCAGTGCAGAAGATCGGGGTCCGGGGATGTTTGAAATAGACCAGTCCCTGAGATATGTCAAAAGTTTTGAGCCTTTGTCATAGTGATGCAGTACAGCTCAACATATTCTCGAGAGACATCGCTCCACGTCCTCGGCAATGAAAAGCTGTCGGAGTCGGGCACTTTTGAGGATATTTTCCAATTATTTTCTTTAATATAGTTTCGAGCTGTCATTAAAAGAAAAAAAAGGCAATTGCGTCTTTTCCTGCAGACATTGGAAGGCATACGCAGTCCGATTGCGAGTGTCCAGGCTTTTCACTCAAGCATTCGTAAATCGTCCCCTTACTGTCTTATAGGTAAGCAAGACATTACAGGATCGGTAATCCAATGTATATTCCCTTACTGTAGGTCAATGGGTGTATGCCGAGACATCTCTCCATCTTGATTCCAAGACCAATTGTTTTGGACCCTCGTCACTCGTGTCTGCGAAGAAGTCTGTCATGTAATGGATTTAAAATTTAGCCTTGCCAATTGCCTGATATATTTCTTCACCTTTTTTCCTTTGTCAGTTTTGGGCTCAACTTCTTTCTCTCTGAACTTCGATTTTATGTGTCTACTGACGGAGTGATATTCACAAATGATTCGTCGCATCGATAAAATTTCCCCACTCTCCCAAGGTCTCTCTCCATGTATCTGACTGAATCGCTCAATTTTTGTCTCTTTCGGCGCACGAACGTAGTAAATTGGAACTATTTTGATGAAGCAACAATGAGCTGATACTGTCTTTCACTCAACGATTCTGTTGCGAACTCTTCCTGCGTTATCCTTGGGAACGCAACTTCTTTCTCTATACGGATATACGCACTTCAGTATTTGCATATGTCAGAATATGCAAAGCCTGAAGTCGAAGTGATTCATAATCTATCCTTGAATTCATCTCCAGCAAGTAATGGTAGAATACACAACGTAAGTTGGAGATTTCCTTTGTTCTATGAGTTTGTTAGCCACGGATAGTGTTCACAGCACAATTTCGAGATTTCCTTTGTTCTGTGAGCTTCAGGCAAAACTCTTGCATATTGTACAAATAAGAACCTCATCAGGTTCAAATTACTCACCACAATTTCAATTGTAGCCTTGACGCACTGTCCTTCTATTCAGCACAGAAATCATTTATATGCATTTATCTCCAAAGTCTGAACGGATGTCGATTAACGGGAAACCGATCTACGAGGCTAATTTACTCAACGCTAGCTTTTCACGCTGGTTTCATTTAATGCCTTGTCTGATGTTTCAAAATCAATTCAATGTTTAACATAAGTAAATTGCTAGAATTTTCCCTGCGTTGATCAGTTGATTCAGACCGAAAATACGCATATCAGATCCGATCGTAAACAGACTTTACCATGGTGATACTCCGTGCAGCACGAGCGGTGACGCGCGTAAACTCATTGTTTGGGTCTGTTGCACGACCTCTGACGATTTCTCGAACAGGTGATCTTCAGATAAGAGGCTGTGAAATAGTCAATAACACACACACGCGCGCGCGCGCACGCGCGCGCACACACACACACACACCAGCTCGCTATAAAATGATTTATCGAATAACCGATTTTTTTCTGGCTGATTTGGGATTTGCAATTCGACCAAAGTCATAGTGGAACCATTGGGACAAGTGGCTTACATATCATGTAAGAAGTTGCCTAGACTTTTGAATACAAGAGGTGGAGAGACTCAAGCATCTCTCGGCACACTCTTGGAAAGGATCATACTACCCATAAAAGAGCGGATGACATACTACCCATATTCATCGCAGTTAGGGACTCGGCATCTGTACATCAACACATGCATGGATTTGTGCATGCTTATGCATGAAACGGCCTTGGAAATGAAAGAATGCTTAAAATAGCAAATTTTTCATGTTTTTCTGCCTAATGAGACATAACTATGTCATTATTTTCTCTTATTACATAGCCAGACTATGCTAGACGCTATCTTCCTGGAAATGCTAAGAACTTTCTTATTCATGGGCTTAGCTTGAGGTTCATGTTTGCAAAACATAAAAGTTTCAGCCGCATAATTTTGATATTGTTCAGTTTTTTTCCTCAGCAAAGGTTAATCTTGTTTCCTTTCAATTGTGTTGAGTTTCTTAGATTAGCTTCTTTTGTTTCATCGCTTACTTATATTGGTTTGTATTTTCAGCAGTTCAAGATTGTTATCAAACATTCCTTTTCAGGGATTTTCAGAACAGCCCATTCCCTAATATACATATATGTCAGTACCTGAACTAAGTCCCGAATCATTATGTCTTTTCTACTATTTTAGGTGAGGAATGTCGCATGAGATGCCTGCTAAGCACTGTGGCTGAAAGTATCCATGAGCCAGTTAAGCCTTCGATTTCCATCAGCCTAACAAAACTACTGATTGATGGAAAGTTTGTTGATGCTGCATCTGGTGAGTATTATATGATATTTCTACACCTTGGTTACAATTAAATGCACTTAATTTTTTCAAGTTTGAAGGGCACATATTCTGAAGAATGCTGCTTGATAGTGTCAATGTTGACTTAATGTGTCAAGAGAACATTTTCTGCCATTGATGGATTTCTAGATTTAATTTATTTATTTTTCTTTCAGGAGTGCATTGATGCCTGAAGGGGAGTAGTGAACAATGTCCAGACTTTTAGTGCAGGGCTCTCATTTTGCCAGTATCAGTAGAATATTGGTCACAAACTTAGTTTACTCGTTATGGTTCAATATCATCTTCCAGCTTTATGGGGATTAGTACATTTCATTCCTATGGGCCCTCATGTCCCCTTCCATTACATCTTTAGACAAATTTTCTGCTTTATGTGTGGGTAGAAGAAATTTGTGGTCCCTTTGTGAGTACATATATGCCTCATGTATAGGTGAACTGTGCATGCATTGATTCTCTTTCTGATTCTTTGAGAGCTTTTGATTGGTTTTGTGGGTCTTTTTCGTTGGTCCCGGTGAGAAATCTGATTTTCAACACCTTTGTGCACACATGTTTGTTGGCTTGTTCATCTATATACTTTGTTTGTTGGTATGTGTTTTCTGAGTGCAGGAGATTGCTAATCTGTGGTTTTCTTGTTGTCCTCATTGATCATTTATGCTAGTCACAATGTGCTCAACCACTAGTTGGGTAAATGAAGCTTCCTTTTCAGGAAGTGTTTAAGGGACCTTGGACATGAGTCAGTCATCATGCTGTTCTTGATTTTTCAGGGACACATTGTTAAAGAGAATTTGACATACCAATGAAATTGCTTACTGCTGCACATGTTCTGACCATCTCCTGATACTGATCAATACATTCCTTCCTCTCTTCATATTTACCATCATGAGTCCTTCATACAGGGTACAGCTAACAGTATTCAAGTTCCACCTCTTGCTCAATCATTATTGTCCCTCAGTTGCATCCAATTGCAATGCCATTGGCTTCTTAACTCTGATTGAATTTGAGATTCCATTCAAGGATTTTCAGTTTTTCTATAACTTTCCAAATTTTGATCTGATTTGATCTGATTTGGATCTCTTGTGCTTAAGCGTTTTGATGTTTTTTTATTTCTCAATTTTTGCTCCATGTTGTACTACGGAGAGATCCCTATCTGCCATGCTGTAAAGATGGACAAGCCTCATGAGGAGTGATCCCCATGGCCCACACACATTGGCCTCATTTATAGAGGAAGATTCCTTCTGCAACTAATGCCTTGTCTTTAGCCTCGATGGACAATGTCTTTAGTACCAAGAGAGGGGTTAAGAGGTGATGAACTTTTCTCAAGTTGGTCTTAGGAGTTAACTTCGTCAATATTAGGAAGTGAAAGAATAACATTACACCACCCCATCCATAAAGATTTGTGATTGAGATATTGCTTGCCAATCTCTATTTCTAAAAGAGGGCACCTAGGCTTAATCACCTCACTACGAAACTTTTCATGAGAAACGTAGCTGCCCCAATGACTTGAGTGCTTTTCTCTTAAGCCACATTGCCAATGGATCTTTGCTGTAATCCACTTCCAACATTTTATGGATGTAAGAGAGAGTACGTGAATATGTTAATAACATGATTGAAATTGTGATCACAACATATATTCATAAGCCATTTTGAGTGACATGCTGAAATAATCCCATAGGAGTGTTTCATTCTTTCAATGAGGTCCATCCGGAATTCTATTTTCGGAGAGAGCTTTACAACATCCTTGTGGGTTTTTTCCCATTATTATAAATACCCCCAATAGATGTAGATATTGCTTTTTGAGAGAGCTGTCTTTATCATGGGGCATGTGTTTTTCTTTAAAGATTTGGTATGCTCATAACTGGCTAGGTTTCTTGAAAGTTAACCAAAGGCTTGACCACTTTCTCAAATCTTTGAATTGTGGGTAGAGTGTTGTTCATAGCTACCTACCAATCAGATTTAAGGAAAAATCTGAAATCACTTTTGTTGAGGGTAGAGGCTCTAAGGACACTCCTTTTGTAGTATAGAACTGTTAACACTATCTCTCTCTTTGAGAGCTTTTCAAACATAATTTTTATGTATTTTTTGACCCAAACTTGAGGCCATTAGAGACATTTTATTTGTCCTTGGATGCCAAAACTTTTAAAGGTGTTTGATGTCAGATTTTGACGTCTCCGGGAGCACGCGAACAACACAAGGAAGAAGAAGAAGCTTGGAGCACAACACACAATATTGAATGTATTACCAAGTGAATGTACAAAGATAAGTGACCAGTTAGGGTTATAGGCATATATACAAATTGGGGGGAAAAACATCTTAAAGAGGGAAAAAAGTGCCCCGGTGGTCCTAGTGTGTTCACACATGACACTACGGAAATATATCAACAAATCCCTTTTGGGAGTGATGTGGTGAACAAAGAGTTGGCACTCATGTATGAGGAAGTTCCAAGCTATGTGAAATCAATTCACAAAACGAAGTAACCCTAAAGCTTTGTGGAAAGCTTCAAACTTCTCCTTAAGCAGAGCCTTTGTGAAAAGGTCTGCAACGTTCTCCTGTGTGGGCACATATGCCAAATTGATATCTCTAGGAGAGAACCTCTCCCGTACATAATGATAGTGCACCTCAATGTGCTTAGTGCGAGCATGGAACACAAGGTTCCTCACAACTTTCAATGCGGCTCTAAGTGTCAGTGAAGATGGTGGTGGGAGAAGACTGATCAATACCCAAATCAGACAAAAGGAGTCTAAGCCACAAACACTCAATAATTGCTATGAAAGTGCTTCCCTATACTCAGCCTCACAACTAGAAGTGGCCACAATAGGTTGCATCTTGCTCAACCAAGATATGCATGAGCTACCAAGTATGAAGCAAAAATCAGTAGTGGACACATGAGTGTCATAGAGGCCAGCCCAGTCAGAGTCAGACAAAGCATGTAAACCTTGCAGTAGTGATCCCCCCTTGGGATAAAACAATCCAAGTAGCCGGATACCACTCGAGTAGCAAAAGATGCTCTTAACCGCATGCCAATGCACAAACTCAATATAAGGTTGGGTAATGCATGAGTAAATGAAGCACCTGACATTATGCTGATAGAGAACAACATCAAATGCATCCCAAACATCATGAAGTCTCAACTGTAAACCTGTTTCCATAGGAGTGGCAATAAGTTTGTAGTCTTCAAGACCAAAATGCTGCAATAATGTGTCAATATATTTTGCTTAACACAAAGTTGTTCTGCCATCAATTTGCGTAAACTGAATTCCCAAATAATGATGCAAATGCCCCAAATATGACATCTCAAATGAGCGTTATGCCATCAACATAGACAACAATGATCAGAAGCACATCATTTGCATGCTTAACATATAAGGTCTTCTCCGTTGGACAGATCTCAAAATCATGTGCAATCAAGTGGGCATCTATCTTTTCATACCAAGTACATGGTGCTTGCTTCAAACCATACAATGCCTTTTTTCAACCTACACACCTTGTTTTCATGCCCTGTCTGCACAAAACCACGGGGCTGAAATACATACACTTCTTCATGTAAATCGCCATTGAGAAATGTAGTTTTAATGTCCAACTGATGTACATTCCAACCATAATGAGCTTCAAGTGCACAAATGCTATGAACGGTAGTCATTCAGCAAGTGGGTGCAAAAGTCTCATCAAAATTAATGCCTCTTTCATGAGCATAACCTTTTGCAATAAGCCTAGCGATATACTTGTCAACTGGTCCATCGGGCTTACGTTTCAGCTTGAAAACCCATTTAGAGCCCATGGTCATTTTGCTTGGAGCAAAGTCACATGGGGACACGTCCCTTGGCCTTAGGGACCCATTCTCGGGACCCATCCCTGCCCCCTCATGACTTTGACCTAGAGGCAAATCACATCGAGACCAAGAACCATTCTTCATAATAGCATCCTATTCTGACTGCATGGCAGCCATTCAGTTTTTTGAATTTTGTGCTTCATCAAAAGAAACGGGCTCATCCTTATCACAACTACTAGAGGCAGCCATAGCGTAGCAATCTGAACGAGTACGATATGACAGAGATGCATCTAATTTGCTATCTCGCAAAGTTTGCACCAGCCATTTAAGCATAGTTTTTGCCTCCTCTATATCAATCCTCTCATCAACAAGTGCATCGTGTAAATCTGCATCAGAAATGAAATGATCTGCATCATCATGTGAAACTTGTAAAGGCGGAGCAATTGCCTCGTTCGGATCAGCACTTGACTTTCCACCTAAAAAGAGGCAGCAAAGTATCATACACGCCTTTGGAGCTAAGTGATGTCTCCTTAGTACATGAAAGTAATGACTGAATTGTATCTTCCACAAAAACAACATTACAGTTAACCAAAATGTGTTTAGTATGTGGATGATACAGACGGGGAGAGAGAAAGAAAGAAAGAAAGAAAGTCATATTAACGTCTTCTGGAGGCCAAACTTGGCCTATGAGACAAAAGCCATGTACAAGTGTAGTAACCATGTGTAGAAAATGAAATGAAATAAACACAAAGCTATCAAGGGTTGGTAAAAGGCTGGGGAAAAGTGGCTCTGACTCAACAGATACTGGCCACCTAATACAGGGGGATCCATAATATGAGTGAGCAAAACACCCTAGCTACTGGTGATGGGGGAGGTGGGTGATGTATGTGGTACATCGGAGGTCGTCTGAGTGCCTCCTAAAGGAAGACAACCCAGGGGGTGGTGGAACGCCTATGCTCCATCATGTGGTCGTAGGCTGTCCTGATGTGTGAGATATCCTCCTGATATAGTCGCGGTCGACGATATCCTACCATGCGTGGTCGGCGTCGTGCTCTCTGTGCTGCTGCCTGGTGGAGTGTGAGCCCTCTAGAAGGACCTCTCTGATCTAGCTCCGCTCGCTGAAAGAACTGGGTAATGGTCTGCTGAGTACTCACCCGAGAGAGAGAGAGAGAGAGAGAGAGAGAGAGAGAGAGAGAGAGAGAGAGAGAGAGAGAGAAAAAGAGAGAGAGAGAGAAGAAAGAAAGACTTTTAACATCTCTTAGAGGCCAAAATCAGCCTATTAGACAAAACATATACATTAGTATGATCCAATCCACTGTGATCCCAAAAGGAAAATAAAGTGTGAGTACAAAACAGAGTATAAAAGGAGTGGATAATAGTTGGTGTCGAGGGTGTGGGGTGCTATGGGTATGCACTCTATATATGCTCAACAGGTGAGATACATGATATGCATAGGGAGGGGAGGCTCGGTGGTGTCATAACCCTCTAAATGCCTGGAGTGGGTGTAGGATATAATGCATCAGTCGGTAAGGCATCGTGGAGATCCTCAAAATGCTCTACACGTCGAGAGAGAGAGAGAGAGAGAGAGAGAGAGAGAGAGAGAGGGGGGGGGGGGGGGGGGGGAGGGGGGAGGGAGAGGGAGAGAGAGAGAGAGAGAGAGAGAGAGAGAGAGAGAGAGAGAGAGAGAGAGAGAGAGAGAGAGAGAGAGAGAGAGAGAGAGAGAGATTTCACTACAATGCAGGTAAGAGATTTCCTACCATAGATCCACGAACAGAAGAGGTCATTGCACATGTTGCAGAAGGTGACGAAGAGGATGTCAACAGGGCTGTGAAGGCTGCATGCAAAGCCTTTGATAAGGGACCATGGCCAAAGATGACTGCATATGTAAGCATATGTGCTAATCTGGAGTTCATAGCTAGATTCTCCGACTCAATCAGAGAATTTCACCAGTTGTGGTTGGCATGTTTCAGGAAAGATCTAAGATTTTGATTCGGTTCGCTGATCTGATTGATGAGCATAGTGATGAGATTGCCACCTTAGAAAGCCTGGATTCTGGGAAGCCCTATGAACAATCTCGAAATATTGAGGTGCCAATGGTGGCAAGGTTGTTCCGCTACTATGCAGGTTAAATTCATGTTGCTGTCATTAAATCAATTTTTGTGGCTTGAGGTCATTGTGATCTATAGTATCAAGTTAGTAAACAGGAAAAGGCATTGATACTTTTAGAATGCTTTTCCATGGAGTAACCACTATGCTCAGCTCTGGTTGTCAATACTCTACATGCAGGTTGGGCAGACAAAATTCATGGGTTAACAGTTCCTGCTGATGGAGCATATTCTGTTCAAACTTTACACGAGCCCATTGGAGTAGCAGGACAGATTATTCCTTGGAATTTTCCA
Organism: Ceratopteris richardii; assembly: GCA_020310875.1. Lineage (NCBI taxonomy): Eukaryota > Viridiplantae > Streptophyta > Polypodiopsida > Polypodiales > Pteridaceae > Ceratopteris > Ceratopteris richardii. Next base: position 52,043,048 of record CM035441.1, on the reverse strand, counting down.
CTACTCATGTTTGCATGGAAAGTTGGCCCTGCACTTGCTTGTGGTAACACCATTGTCCTGAAGACAGCAGAACAGACACCTTTGTCTGCTTTATTAGCTGGCAAACTTCTGCATGATGTATGTTGAACAAATGATAACCTAGTATCTAGTTTACTGAAATTCTTACATACAACTAATTGTGTGTTTTCATTTCGACAATAGGCTGGACTTCCTGAAGGTGTGTTGAATATTGTTTCTGGTTTCGGGCCCACTGCAGGAGCAGCTATTGCTAGCCACATGGACATAGATAAGGCCCGTTTCCCTTGCTTTCTTCTTGTGGAAAATCTCATTGAACATTAGAAGTGATGAATGAAGTGATTTATAAAAAATGTCGCAGGAACATATATAGATCGTACATGAGGTAAGCTTAGCACCCTCTTCTCAAAATGATTATACTAGATTTTTAATCACTGTTGAAGGTTCAGAAGTTCCACATATTTGAACTTGTGATTTGCTACTGCAAACGAAACATTCTAGGTTTCAGCACAAGGAAGTTTGAAGGATGCTAGGTTTCAGAAATATGTGTAAGCAATATGGGAATATCAATACGAAGTCTCTCTTTCGTGCAGTTAGCATTTACAGGCTCTACTGAAGTGGGGAAGATAGTTTCTCGAGCTGCTGCAGAAAGCAATTTGAAGCCTGTTACCTTAGAGTTAGGTGGAAAATCCCCTTTCATTATCACAGAGGATTCAGACATTGATCAAGCTGTTGAGCTCTCCCACTTTGCTCTTTTCTTCAACCAGGTGTTTAGTCTCTGCTGTGAACTATTCATCAACTACGAGAATGAATGATTCTCAGGACATTTGCATCTTATATCAATTCTGTTCATGCAGGGTCAATGCTGTTGCGCTGGTTCAAGGACTTATGTCCATGAAAGTATCTATGATGAGTTCCTTGAAAAGGCAAAAGCTCGTGCATTGAAGCGAGTGGTTGGTGATCCCTTCCAAAATGGAGTGGAACAGGGCCCTCAGGTCTCCTGATTAAATTGTTTTCAACTAAACTCTTTATGAAGTGTATGTGGTCTTTTTTCGGTTTAACTTCGTGTTTTTTCTTCATATCATACTTTTGCCAGATTAGTGATGAGCAGTTTCATAAAATAATGGGCTATATAAAGAAAGGTCAGGAAGAAGGTGCAAAATTAGTTACAGGTGGGGAACGATTTGGCAGAAAGGGTTACTACATCAAACCCACTATTTTTGCAGATGTGCAGGTAACATTCTTAAAGTAACCATTTAATAAAAAGCCGTGAAGAAGATATTTTACAACTTCAGTACGTGGCGGAATCACTTGCTTCTTCTAAGGCCGTACTATCTAAATATAGTGCTGATTATGGCAAAGAGGCTGAACTTTAGTTAATAAACTGCCATTTACCTATTCGCAATTTGAGAGTGCATGTGCACACGTTAAATGGCACTAATGAAAACTTGGATTTATCTGCTGTATTTTGCAGGATGAGATGACGATTTTAAAAGAGGAGATCTTTGGTCCAGTCCAGTCGATCACAAAATACAAGTGAGTTTGTCGCGTCCTGAGTCTTTTCATTGATACTGATTCATATCATCCATTGAATAAACTGGATTCGAGAAGCACAATTTGATCTTTGACAACCTTCACGTGAAGCATCAACGTTTCAGCAGTAGGAAAAGCTGAATATCACTCACTGTTTGTACAGTGGAATTGCGTGCACATAGGTGTATAATTCAACAACGGGGATTGACGCTTGTTGGGAGAGATAGTTGGATGCACTCAGAAGATAGAGTTGGTACTGCTAATCCTGCTTTGTACCAGCCCTCTTTAATCTTTTTCTTCAATTCTACTCCTAGATATCGTGACGAAGACTGTGTCTTGCGGAAACCGTCACACTAAGAAGAATTAAGTTAGAGTGATTCAGAAATTCTCTGTAATCTCTCAATAGCTTAGAATGTGTTCTAGTTTTACTGGAAAAATTTCACCGAAATTTCACCGGACTGTTACTGGACTGACACCGTAATCGTACCGAAATCATACCGGAATGAACTTCAATTCTGTCTATAATTACTTCAAGTGAACATACATGAAGTAAGGAAGTGACGTGTGAACTTTCTTAACTTATTGAACTTTTTCTGAAGTTTAAGAAAAAAACTCCTTTAGTTCAGACAGTCACTTTCCGGTCAGACTTTGTGCTGTATATAGATATCTTTTTCACCGGAAAGATTGATCAACTAAAAATAGAGATGTTTAGCTATAGAACAAGCTATCACTCATACAAAACTTTGCATTACTCTGCGAGATCTACTTCGTTCTTCTACCGGAAATTACACATTTACTGTAAGAACTGCAACAGTAAGTACTTCTACCACGATTTCTCAAAATTGGCTGAACCAAGTTGCTTCAAACTTTATATGCTTGAGGTATGCTTTGAGTTGAATCTATCAAGCTTTGAATCACTTGATTTAGTTCAGTAGGCATTGAGATATGTCTTCTTTGATATTGACACTAGTTGAAGTGATACACTCAGAGAATAACAGGGATGATAAATATAAATATTCGTATTAGATCATGTAAATGTACATTCCCATTGGCATGATAAACATAGCTCAATGGTACTCAGAGGTGTAGGCTATAAATACCTCACACACTCAATGATTGATACAGTAACGCCTCGGAATGAGTGAAGAACACTAACTGCGACTTTTGATTTGTAGTTTTTATAGGAGTTTGAGTGAGAGCTTAGAATTCAAATCAATCTCCTAAAATCTTTCACCTAAAAAAGGTTTGATTGAGATATTCTCTCAATCAATCAACAACCTTTTCCGCGACTTTCAATCAATTAGGCGTGATTGCATACTGCGCCAAGTTATATAGATTTTTACAATGGGTAAAAGAGTGATAACTCATAAGCTAGTGTTCCTATGCTTCTTGTTTCATGTAGAGATATTCTTCAAGGGTTCCAAGCCAAATGTGAAGGCTTGACTTGTACCAACAGCTCCCCCTCAAGCCAAACATTTTGGCTCAAGTCTTCATCTTCATTCTTCAATCACATCCTGTAATCCAATCATGGATTTAAATCTCCATAACTTGTTTCCATCCAAAGCTTTAGTGAGGAAATCTGCACATTGCATATTAGTGGACACATAAGTCAACTGAATGTCTTTACTAAGCAACTTCTCTCTCACATAGTGGTAATGAACCTCTATGTGTTTTGTTCTAGCATGATAAATTGGATTTGCTGCAAGGTGAAGAGAACTTGTATTATCTCCAAAGATAATTGGTGGTCTTGTATATAAGCCTAACTCTGTGTACAAAAGCTTCAACCAGATAGCTTCTTGAGTAGCATTTGCTAGCCCTCTATACTCTGCTTCAGTAGATGATAAAGCTACTGTAGGTTGTTTCTTGGCTGACCAAGAAATAGGTTTATCACCTGCAAAACATATGTATCCTGATGTGCTTCTCCTGTCATCCTTGCATCCTGCCCAATCTGCATCTGAATACACTTTAATATCAATGTCTGATGTATAAGGAAAGTACAAACCATGGTTCTGAGTTCCCTTCAAATACTTCAAGATCTTTTTTTGCTGCCTCTAGGTGAGGTACCCTTGGTTTGTGCATGAATTGACTTAACACACTAACTCCATATGCTATGTCAATTCTTGTCAAGGTAGCATAGTTCAAACTACCTACCATACTTTGATATCCTGTGATGTCTTGGACTTCTTCCCCTTCATGAGCACTTAGCTTATGGTTGACCTCCATTGGAGTAGTAGATACTTTAGCATCCTGTAAACCAAACTTCTTGACCATATCCTGTACATACTTCTTTTGAGTAATATATATACCTGAGTTGGTGTAGACTAACTCAAGACCTAAGAAGTACTTCAATAATCCAAGATCATTTATCTTGAATTCGTTCATCATCTGTCCTTTGATGTGTCTAATTCCATTGACATCATTGCCTGTAATGATGATGTCGTCCACATAAACACACAAGTAGATTACCTCTGTACTGCTCCTCTTTATAAATAGAGAAGTGTCTGCTTTACTCATCACAAATCCTTGGTCTTGGAGATATGTTGTCAACCTGTAATTCCATGCTCTAGGTGCCTGCTTCAATCCATATAGAGCCTTCTTCAATTTACAAACATAATTTATCTTCTTGGGGTCTTCATAGCCAGGTGGTTGTGACATGTAGACTTCTTCAGATATCCATCCATTCAAAAAAGCATTCTTGACATCTAATTGGTACATGTTCCAATTTTTGGATGCAGCTACACTTACCAATATTCTGATAGTTGGCATCTTGGCCACAGGAGAAAATGTCTCTTCATAATCAATGCCTTGGGTTTGTGAAAAACCTTTGGCTACCAACCTAGCTTTGTACCTGTTTACTGTTCCATCTGAATTCTTCTTTAATTTGTAGATCCATCTGGATCCTATCACCTTCATAGAGTCCTTCTTGGGTACCAAGTCCCAAGTATCACTTTCCTTGAGAGCTTCTATTTCTTCATCCATGGCTCCTTTCCATTCTGGTTTGGTGATTGCCTCTTCGTATGTACCTGGTTCTTCATTCAACAAGTCCTTTGCAAGATATACAGAATGCTTAGTTACAAGAGAAGTGTCATACCCATATCTGATAGGCTTCTTCTTTTCTCTCTGAGATCTCCTCATTGCTTGAGTTGAGGATTTTGGTGTATCCTCTAACTTCTTCATTTTCATCTTTCCTTTGGACTTCCATGCCTTGAATTCCTCAAGGTTAATTGTATCATCATCATCTGAGCTTGATTCATCTTTCTGGATTGGTTCCTCCTTGGTGAGCTTTGGGAAATCCTCTTCCATGTCATAAGGTAGACTAACCTTCCTGTATTCATTCTCATACCATGAGTCATTCTCATCAAAGATGACATCTCTGCTTATCTTGAAGCCTTTGTTTGTTGGGTTGTAAAATCTGTACCCTTTCTGGTTCAAGTCATAACCAATAAAGATACATTTTTCAGCTTTAGGATCTAGTTTTCCCCTTACCTGTGAGGGAATATGCACATATGCTACACAACCAAAGATTTTACAATGATCCAGAGATGGTCTCTTACCATGCCAAGCTTCATATGGTGTCATGCCATCAAGTGATTTGGATGGCAACCTATTTATGAGATAGGTGGCAGTAGATACACTCTCTGCCCAAAGATAATTTGGTAGCTTCTTTTCATTAAGCATAGACCTTGCTGTTTCTACAATGAGCCTATTTCTTCTTTCAGCTACCCCGTTTTGTTCAGGTGAGTACCTTGTGGTTATCTCCCTCTTGATGCCTCTTTCTTGCAAGAAGTCTTCAAACTCATTTGAGAAGTATTCTCCTCCTCCATCTGACCTTAGCCTTTTCAAGTTTCTTCCTGTTTGGTTTTCAACCAATGCAAGATACTTCTTGAAACAATTAAACACTTCATCTTTATGTTTCATAAAGTATAAGACAGTCCATCTGCTATAGTCATCAATGAAGGACACATAATACCTTGATCCTGAAATGGAAGGGTCCTTGCTGGGTCCCCAAACATCTGTGTGTACCAAGTCTAGGTAGTCTTCATGCTTGAAACCTTTTCTTGAATATGGCAATCTGTGAGACTTACCAAACTGACATGCTCCACACTTATAAATCATGTGTTGCTTGGACACATTAGGTATCCCAAGCACACATTGATCCCTGCACACTTGCTTTAGAGTTCTTTCACCTATGTGACCTAATCTTTTGTGCCATATCTCTAACTCTGAAAGTGTTTGATCCTTGTAATTATACAAAGCAATATTCTTGGTGTCTTCTAGCTCAAAAGTAAACAATCTACCTGATTTATCTCCCTTGGCTATCCTTCTGAATCCATGTCTTGGGTCCTCCACATATGCTCCATGTTGTGTGAATCTGACCTGCAAACCTTTCTCCACAATCTGACCAACACTCATTAGATTCTTGGTGATGGTTGGTACATAGAGTACCCTGCTCAATAGGTTCTGGTTACCATCACATGTCTTCACATTTCCAATTTTTACAACAGAGTGTTTAGTATCATCACCTGTCTGTACCTGATGTTTGCCCTTGGGTTCTTCCAAATCAGACAGTAGTGCCACATTGCCAGCTACATGGTTAGAACATCCTGAGTCAATATAAAATAAATGATCATCATTTGTACCTGCCTTGGAGGTCATATTCATGATCAATAGGGAGTCATCTTGCTCTTCTGTGTAATTGTTGTAGTCCCTTCTGTTTCTGAATCCACCTTGGTAGTTACCATTGTGGTTGTTGTTGTACTGATTGTTGTATCCATTGTAGCTTTGATGTTGGTTGAATCTACCTCTCCCTTGAGAGTATCCACCTCTTGAGTAGCCTCTTCCTCTCTGATTCTTGTAGTTCTTGTAACATTCATCTGTGGTATGATTGGACAATCCACAAATGTTGCATGGTGATGAGTTGTAGGGTCTCCCCCTACCTGACTTACCTCCTCTGCCTCTTCCTCTAGATGATCTACCTCTCCCTGCATAATTAGCTTGGGAGGTAGAGCCTTCTTCATCCTGTTTCTTCCCTTTACCTTTATCTTTAACTTTCTTATCAGTATAGAGAGCAGAGGGGTTGTTACCTTTTGATTGATCTCCTGCCTTTGTAAACTTTGCTTCATGTGTAAATAGTTGGCCCATGAGTGTTGTGAGATATGGGGTATGCATGTCCATATAGAGGTCCATTGCAGTGGTGAAACTTTCCCACTTATCATCTGCCTTGAGTCCATTTGTTACTTGCCTGACTATTTGCTCCTCTTCAATCTCCTCTCCAATGCTTGCTAATTGGTCTGCCACATCTTTAATCTTAGTCACATACTCTGAGACTGGTTGCTTGGGCTGCTTCCTAAGGGTTGTGAATTCAATCCACAGTTGATTCTTCCTGGCCCTTGTGTTGGAAGAAAAATAGTTTGACAAGGTTTCCCAAGTCTCTTGGGAAGTCTTACAATTCCTTACATGAGGTAAAAGAAAATCAGATATAGAGTTCAGAAGGTAAGACCTTGCCAAAGCATCTTTTGCACACCATTGGTTGAGTTTCTCTTGTTCATCCTTGGTGGGTAGTCCTCTCGCTTTGAATGAGGGCAATTCCTCATCTCCTGATATGAATCCAAACAAGCTTCTTCCTTGTAGATAGGTCTTCATCCTTAGAGACCAAGCCTGGTAATTGTTCCTGTCCAATTTGTCAATGAATGAGGGAAAACCATCTCCCATGTTTACCTTATTTGCTCTGATACCACTGTTGGGAGAGATAGTTGGATGCACTCAGAAGATAGAGTTGGTACTGCTAATCCTTCTTTGTACCAGCCCTCTTTAATCTTTTTCTTCAATTCTACTCCTAGATATCGTGACGAAGACTGTGTCTTGCGGAAACCGTCACACTAAGAAGAATTAAGTTAGAGTGATTCAGAAATTCTCTGTAATCTCTCAATAGCTTAGAATGTGTTCTAGCTTTACTGGAAAAATTTCACCGAAATTTCACCGGACTGTTACTGGACTGACACCGTAATCGTACCGAAATCATACCGGAATGAACTTCAATTCTGTCTATAATTACTTCAAGTGAACATACATGAAGTAAGGAAGTGACGTGTGAACTTTCTTAACTTACTGAACTTTTTCTGAAGTTTAAGAAAAAAACTCCTTTAGTTCAGACAGTCACTTTCCGGTCAGACTTTGTGCTGTATATAGATATCTTTTTCACCGGAAAGATTGATCAACTAAAAATAGAGATGTTTAGCTATAGAACAAGCTATCACTCATACAAAACTTTGCATTACTCTGCGAGATCTACTTCGTTCTTCTACCGGAAATTACACATTTACTGTAAGAACTGCAACAGTAAGTACTTCTACCACGATTTCTCAAAATTGGCTGAACCAAGTTGCTTCAAACTTTATATGCTTGAGGTATGCTTTGAGTTGAATCTATCAAGCTTTGAATCACTTGATTTAGTTCAGTAGGCATTGAGATATGTCTTCTTTGATATTGACACTAGTTGAAGTGATACACTCAGAGAATAACAGGGATGATAAATATAAATATTCGTATTAGATCATGTAAATGTACATTCCCATTGGCATGATAAACATAGCTCAATGGTACTCAGAGGTGTAGGCTATAAATACCTCACACACTCAATGATTGATACAGTAACGCCTCGGAATGAGTGAAGAACACTAACTGCGACTTTTGATTTGTAGTTTTTATAGGAGTTTGAGTGAGAGCTTGAATTAGAATTCAAATCAATCTCCTAAAATCTTTCACCTAAAAAAGGTCTGATTGAGATATTCTCTCAATCAATCAACAACCTTTTCCGCGACTTTCAATCAATTAGGCGTGATTGCATACTGCGCCAAGTTATATAGATTTTTACAATGGGTAAAAGAGTGATAACTCATAAGCTAGTGTTCCTATGCTTCTTGTTTCATGTAGAGATATTCTTCAAGGGTTCCAAGCCAAATGTGAAGGCTTGACTTGTACCAACAACGCTCATGTGATCTTTACTAACATTTTATAACAATATTCAAAACTATGCATTTTGACCGCATAATCTACAGGTTACAGCGGCGTGCTATTTTATCTGAAAAATGAAACTTAATGCAGGACAATACCTGAAGTGATTCAGAGAGCAAATGCCTCCCCATATGGATTGGCAGCAGGAGTATTCACGAAGAATATAGATACGGCCAATACGTTGAGCCGTGCATTGCGAGTGGGCACAGTGTGGGTCAACTGTTTTGATGTGTTTGATGCTGCCATACCATTTGGAGGATACAAAATGAGTGGACATGGTCGAGAGAAAGGCGTATACTCTCTGAACAACTATCTACAGGTCAAAGCTGTTGTTACTTCCATCAAAGATCCTGCCTGGCTCTAAATGCAAACAAAAAGGCAAGCATTTCCTTCATGAAGTTGGTGTTCAGCTATTATTAGCACTAATCTAGTAAAGGTTCGGTACATGAACTGAACGACAAGATGATTTGATAGCCACTAAAGAAACCATGAGAACGATAAAGAATGCCAGTTTCTTTCTTCCTATTCGCCGTACGCCCTTGCACCTGTGCAGGTTAACTAGGGACTCTCTATCTCTCATGTTATGCGGTTAGTTACGATGATTATGTGCACCTGGAAAGTTGTTTACTCTCTCTCTCTCTCTCTCTCTCTCTCTCTCTCTCTGTGTCTCTGTGCTGCGCTATCTGGAATTCGTCATCTTCGCCATCTGTCCATCTGCCCTAATCCGAAACCCTAAATGCAAGATGTTCGCCATCTCCCTCTCTCTCGAACTGCTCCGCGCCCCCATCTCTCTCCGATTGCTATTTTCATCATACAGTAAAGTTTCGAACTGCTGCCTACGGTTTCGAACCGCTGTTTCTATGAAATCTTGGGTTACGAACTGTTCCAAACGCTGCTTCAATCAGTTTTTAGGGTTTTTGAACTGCCACCAGAGCTCTGATTTTACCCTAAGCATGGCAGAGTAGTGTTCGCAAACAGAAGCAAATATGGACTCTAAAAAAGATAGAGAAGTCACGAAAATCAATGACTTCAAAGAAGGAGTTAGCATGGAGTGGAAAACGGACATAGAAAGATATGTGACAATTGGGTAGATGTAGTACGAAAGAGCATAACAAGTTCACGAAAGAGTTGAAATCACCTTAGTTTTTAGGGGAAGAAAAAGATCGAAACAAAGATGCAACAAAGATGCAGTCTTGACATTTTTAGAAAAATGGCAACACGAACATAAATTAAAGAACACTCTTGAAATCTATCAAGTCTTTTTTTTTTTTAATGGAGGTTCAGCCGAGGCCTACTCCCCCTGAATTTAACTTTGAAATTGCAACTGTACAAGGAAGGGCATAGTACCTATGGGACCTCCCTTATCCCACAAGTTTGTCTCTTGCACTTAAGGCTTATAAATTATTGATGAGCCTAAGGTTGAGTTCACACAAAACCGACAGAACAAACCCTCAAAAACTTATAATTCCAGGTGGACTATTGTTTTATAGCATAGTTCTATCATATGCTTGTTCACACAAGCAGGCGGAAGCTGATGTAGAAGATTGATATGCCATCGTCTTATGTGAACAATGGGTGACGGTGGAACCAAGATACTTTTGTTTTCTGATTGGTTGAAAATATATAAAATTAATTTAAAAAAGAGAAAAAAAGAAAGTAAAAATAATAAAATATAAATTAAATCAATGCGGGACAGAGTGTTCCGTGATGGAGAGGTCAGAACAAAAAACATCACTTTGTATCGTGTGCTGGCATGTATATTGTCAGAGAGCTTCCGCTCTATGTGAATGGTCGACTCCAAATGGAATGTGCTCATTGGTTGATGAGGCTTCGAGAGATGGAGCGCCGCTCTATCTGAACCCGCTCTAAATGAATCTCAAAGGATTCTTGAAACATGGAACCAATCTAAGAAACTCTTTAAAAAGTGTTCCTACTAGAAAATAAAGATGAGAGAGATTGGGACGAGTGGGACAAGGTTCTTCAACAAGGATGCCCCCTCTCCTTGTATATTTCTCATTATCAAGAAATAGTGCTCAAATTTCAAAACCTAGATGATTTTCATAAAGTTAGAATTTCATTCTCGGCCTCGACAAACAGGTCAAACATGAAGTGAAGAGAAGTTCTTCAAAAAATTTAGAAGATGCTATAAAGTTAGCACAGATCTATGAAGATCATGTTAAAATTGGAATACAACCACTTCATCTTGTCAGGGGAAAATAAAAACTTCAAAAGAAGTAAACAAAAGTTAGGCACTTTCAAAAAAGAAGACTTCAAGACTCCCAGACTCTCACGACCAAGACTAGAATGTGAAGTCTGGGGGAAAGCAAAGAATGAAAATCTTTGCTTTAAGTGCCTAAACCCAGAACATCTTAGCAAAAATTGTATTACAAGCAAGCAACAAAAAGACACCCATGAGCAGAAAGGGAAAGAACAAGGGAGTTCACTTAGTCCAAACTTTAAATCTTGAAAACAGTAAAGTCTAGAAAAAGGGGAGGTCCTACACGAAGATTGCACGCATCAATGTTGTTTTTCTTATTCAATGTGGGTCCAAAATTAGTTTGGACCTTATGACTTAGTCAAACTTCATGCTTGCATAAGAAGGAAAAAAGTCAGAGTCATGATAGATGACTCAACTACCCATAATTTCCCAAACTACTCATTGGTGAAGAGATAAAAGTTACCCCAGTAGAAGTTTCCACATCAGTATATAGTGTCCATGATGCGAGTATATAGTGTCCATGATGCGAGGAAAGACAAGAAGATATGGGACACTATGATTTGTAATATGCAAATAGAGTTTGAAAGGTATAAGGACAAATTTGACTTCTAGATTGCGTAGATTGAAAGAAGTGATGTGATATTGGGTAGGGAGTGGCTTTGTCGAGGCCCGATAAGGAAAACACTCAAAAGAAGTTATATGTTGAATACTTTGGAATTCAAAAGGAATGGAATCCATTACGTGATTCAAGGAGAACATGATGTGTCGAGTAACCCCTTGATTTCAAATATGGAACTAAAGAAACTTGTAAATAACCAGAAAGAAGAAGTTTATATGATACTTCGAACTGATGTTGATAACGTTTATAATATGAATCTAGTTTGATGTATTTCGTCTCCTTTATCTAACTATAGAAAGTTAAAATTGAAGTGTTTAATGAATAATTATCGAGATGTTTTTCTAGAAGAACTTCCCCATGGCTTACCTCCTCCTTGTGGGCAAGTTGATCAAGCTATAGACTTGGTCCCAGGAACTAAGCCTATATGTGAACCCTCTATCGACTCCCATATCCCCAACAAGCAAAAGTAGAGAAACAATTAAATGAATACCTGAATAAGGGATTTATTCAACCTAATCGTTCACCCTCGACATCACTCATTCTCATAGTTAAGAAAAAAGATGAGTCAATGAGATTGTGCATTGACTATCAAGCCTTGAATAAAGTTAAGATCAAGAACAAATATCTAATGCTCCGAATTGATTATTTATTTGATCAAATAAAAGAGACTAAGATATTTTCAAAGGATCTCAGTCAAGGACACCATCAAATTAGAATTAAACCTAAAGATGTTTCTAAAACAATTTTCAGAATCAGATACATGCATTTTGAATTTTTACCCATGCCTTTTAATCTAACAAATACCCTTGCTACAGTTATGACTCTAATGAACACAATACTAAGACCTTACTTGGAAAAGTTTGTAGTTGACTTCCTTGATGACATTCTTGTCTATAGTCAAAATATAGTTTTTCATCTAGAACATCTAGAAAAGGTTTTCCAAGTTCTAAGAGAGAACAATCTATATGGAATAGAAGCCAAGTGTGAATTCTTTTCAACAAAAAACAGATATCTTGGTCGTATTATATCTGAAAAGGGAATTCAAGTTGATCCTTAAAAGATCCAAGTTATTCTCAATTGGACTCACCCTAAAACCATGACAGAGCTTCAAATTTTCTTAGGATTAGTAGGATATTATAAAAATTTTATGCCAAACTTCGCAAAAATCTCGATTCGCTTATTTGAAAAGTTAAAGGTAAAACCTAGAGCCTTATCTAGGAGAAGGAATAGACTGAAAGTATGGAATGGCTTAAGAAAGCCTTATCTTCGGCCTCGATTCTATGAGTAGTAGATCCAAATGACCCTGTTGTAGTTGAAACAAATTCGAGCGCTTTAGCAATCAGAGTTGTGTTAAATCAAAATGGTCAACTAATTGCTTTTGAAAGTCAAAAGCTAAACTCAGCTCAATGAAATTATTCTACCTATGAAAGAGAGCTTTATACCATTGTGCATGCTCTAAAGAATTCGAGACATTACTTGTTTGGTGCCAAGGTAACTATAGTTTTTTATCAACCAAGTATCAAATGGTTTGCAAACCAATTTGAGCTATCATGTAGAAAAGCTAGATGGGTCGAGATACTTCAAGAATTTGATTATGAACTCAGATATAGAAGAGTAAAATTCAATGTAGTGGAAAATGCATTACGCAGAATGCCAATCTTGAATTCTCTGAGTTTTATACAAATTTCTAATGACTTAGTAGAATTAATGAAAAGCAAGTATCAGGAAGATACAAGCTTTAAAGAAGCCTGGAAGAAGATTTTATCTTAGGATACAAAGTTATCAATAGAAGATAAGTTTAAACATCACAATATTCAAGATGAATATTTGTTATACAAGGGAAAAGTATGTGTCCCTTGTGACCAAGAACTTAGAAGAAGAGTTTTGTTTGAATGTCATGATGCCCCAAGTCTCGGACATTTCAGAATCAACAAAAATTATGAATTGGTCAAAAGAAAATTTTATTGGCCTAGTGTACATAAAGACGTGCATGATTATGTATTGAGATATATAAAATGCCAAGTAAATAAAGTCGAAAATTTTAAGATAGCAGATCTATTACACCCCTTGGAAATTCCGAATGGAAAATGGGAAAGCATTTCCACGGACTTTATCACGGGCTTGCCTCAAACCCAAAGAGATCATGATGCAATTTGGATCATAGTTGATCGATTTACCAAAATAATTTGTTTCATATCTACTCATACTACAATTAAAACTCCAGAATTAGCTACAATATATATAGAATATCTCTATCGACTTTATGATCTGTGTCAAGACATAATGTTTAATAGAGATATGAAGTTTACTAGTCATTTTTGGATAGTTATGTACAGTAGGTTAGAAACCAAGTTAAAAGGTTAGAAACCAAGTTAAACATGAGTATCATAGAACATCCATAGATGGATGGTCAAACAGAAAGAGTCAATCGAATACTTGAAGATATGTTATGAGCTTATGTATCTTCAATCCAAACTAATTGGGAGAATTATTTACCTTTAGTTGAGTTTGCTTATAATAGTGCCAAGCACTCTACAATTGAGTATAGTCCCTTCATGTTAATGTACGGGTTCCAACCAAGAGCATTGTATGCAATTGGAGTTCAAAATGAAAAAGTCCAAGCAGTTAATGAGTGTTGTTCTAGACAAGGGTAGGCACAACGTCAAGAAGTTTCATCTCCTTAATTTTCAATCCGCAGAAGAGATAGGATGATGTGAAGATCGTGAACAAGTGATGTGCGTGAAGGTGAAGGTAAGAAGCACACAAGTGCACACACATACACACACACACGATAGAGATAGAGGAGACACAATGGAAGGTGAAAACCACACTAGTATTACTCAAAACTAGCTCTTACAAAACTTGATCACACTAACCTCAAACAAGCTAACCTAAAAAATGAGCTCTCTAGCTCTTTTTATAGTTTCTAGACTAGTTTTGGCCAGTTTCGAACCTAGTGTCTGGCCTAGTTAAAAATTAAGTTCTAAGGATCACTTGGAGGTCCAAATGAAGCTTAAAAATTACAAAATTTGGTATGAGCATTCTACCTAAGCTCCTCAAGCTCAAGGACTCCTCGACTTTCACAAAATGGAGCAACTCGATACAAAATTAGTTTTTATAACTTACATATGTTACATGAGTGATTAAAGTATTAATGGTTTGCACAAGAGATAATGAAGAAATCTTTCTTTGAAAAAATAATGGGCCTAGTCTCCAGAACTTCTTGCATTTCCCTTTCACATGCTTCCTCTGCATCGATGTCTGTGGCCACTGTCGGTTGCACTGCCAACAACGATAGATCCTGGTTGTAGGGCTTGGGTGATGTGATTCTGCAAGAGATCATTGGCGAGTGTCTATTATGTGATGTGGAGATTGTTGGGTGTTTGGAGAAGTGTGAGAGACACACTAGAAGCACACACAAGGAGCACAAACACAGCAAGACACACGGAGAAGACGATGGCTGGAATAGCTCTCTCTATTGATTATGAACTGAATTGAAGTAAGAGCTGAATAATATCCCTAAGTACAAAGTACCACCACATATGAGTGAATCATGTATGTGGTAACATGGGGAAAAAACCTCTAGCCACACTAGAGTAAAAAGTGTCCATGTATAGGGAAAAGGTTCACATCAAAGCTACTCGAGGAACACATAAGTGTAACGAACCCCCCCGGAGCGAATGATGTGAACACATACAGGGAGTGACAAATCATCCACCACAAGGTAATAAGCCTAAAGCTTTGAGAAAAGCTTCAAACTTTTCCCGTGGAAGAGCTTTGGTGAATATATCTGCCACATTATCTTGTATAGGCACATATACCAAATCAATGTCTCTTGCATGAAGGCGCTCTCGCACATAGCGATAATGCACCTCAATATGTTTGGTCCATGCATGAAATACTGGGTTTTGTGCAACCAAAGCACTCTGACTATCAGTGAGAATATGCATAGAAGCATCAATCTCCATGCAAAGATCCATCAATAGGCGTGTCAGCCATATACACTCCATTGTAGCTGTGAAAATTGCCCTGTACTCAGCTTCACAACTCGATGTGCCACTATAGGTTGCTTCTTACTCAACCAAGATATGCATGAGTCTCCAAGGAAAAAGCAATTACCACTAGTGGACACGCGAGTATCATAACAACCAACCCAATCACTATCTGTAAAAGCATGCAAGCATGGCTGAATATCTCTTACATAAAAGAGACCTAAGCTCAAAGTGCCTCTAAGATATCTAAACACATGTTTCACTGCTTGTCAATGCTTAGTGTCAGGGCTATGCATGAATCGACTCAACTAAGAAACTGTGTATTGTATATTTGGCCTTGTGTTGCATGCATATATAAGACATCCCACAACTTGTTGATAAAGAGAAGTGCCAAATGCATCACTGGAATCCTCAACTGAGAACCTGAATCCTATCTCGACTGGTGTGGAAACTGGCTTGCAATCCTCAAAGTCAAAACACGGAAGTAGTTTTTCAACATACTTTGCGTGATGCATAACAATTGCCCCCTCAACAGATACAAACTAGATGCCAAGATAGCAGCTCAAAAGACCAAGATAAGTGACATCAAAAGTATGTTGCAAATCAGCCATAAGAATGTCAAGTTTTGCATCACATGACCTAGTCAAGAGTATGTCATCGACATAAAGAACAAGCACTGTAAGATCAGCCCCATTTTTGCGTACATAGAGTGTGCTTTCAATTGGACTACATGTGAAGCCAAGAGCAATCAAGTGCTTATGGATTTTCTCATACCATGCATGTGGAGCTTGCTTGAGACCATACAAGGCTTTATGCAAGTGACAAACCATATGCTCTTTCCCCTTCATGGAAAATCCAGGAGGTTGCTTCACATAAACCTCTTCTTGCAAATCACCATTCAAGAAGGCTGTTCTTATGTCCAACTGATGCACTTTCCAACCTCGATGGGCAGCCAATGCAACCACGGTACGAATGATAGTCATGCTTGAAGTAGGTGCAAATGTTTCCTCATAATCAATGCCATATTGTTGCGCATATCCTTTGGCAACCAATCTAGCTTTGTAGCGATCAATGCTACCATCAGATTTTCTCTTAATCTTATAAACCCACTTTGTACCAATGGCATTCTTTCCTTTTGGCAATTCATATAAGTCCCAAGTACCATTCATATGTATGGAATCCATTTTTGATTGCATAGCACTCATCCATTGTGGATCATCATATGCATCTTCAAAAGAAAGTGGCTCTTCATTACATGTTGTAGCAATAAGAGAATAATCCACAAAATTACTCGATGCATGGTGAGAGCTTGATCTTGTTCTACCAAGTAAAGGTCCACTCAATTTGTTGTCCTGCAAAGTTTGTTTCAGCCACTTTGGCATAGTTTGTGCACTCTTTATAGACATGCGTTCATTATGTAAAACAACTTCAATATGTACATCATGCGTGGGCTGAATTTCATGCTCATTTTCAGCCATATTTTGACGCAAATGTTCAGCCATATGTGGCTGGAAATTTCCAGCAGTTTTGACAATTTTTGGTTGAAAAAATTCAACCATGTTTGGTTGGAAATTATCTGCATTTTCAGCACTATTTTGCTGGAATTTTTTAGCCCTTTGAGCCTCAGTTGGCTGCTCTACAGGGCCATAGTCAAGCACACCATTTTCGAATAAAGGCATGACTGTATCGAACACATCTTGTGACCTAACTGTCGGCTATTTTTTGCATTCAAGTAGAGGGAAAACTGAATTTTCAGCAAATACCACACCTCAACTCACAATAATTGTGTTCGTCAATGGATGGTACAAACGATATCCCTTACTTTCAACACTGTAACCAACAAATATACATTTATCTGCCTTGTTATCAAGTTTGTGACGTTATTGTGATGGCACAAGAGCATATGCCAAACAACCAAACACACGTATATGACTAATAATAGTCTTATGAACATTCCAAGCTTCATAAGGAGTGATGACTCTCAATGCTTTTGTAGGGCAACGATTCAACACATAGTTTGCACACATGACCGCTTCCATCCAAAGCTTATCACGAAGATGCTTTCCTTTAACCATACATTGCGCTATTTCAAGTAGAGTTCTATTTTTATGCTCGGCAACACCATTTTTCAGAGGTGTATATGACATTGTACATTGGTGTGAAATACCTCTTTCACGAAGAAAAACATTAAACTCATGTGACATGTATTCTCCACCAGGATCTATGCGAAGAGTCAAAAGCTTTAGTGAAGAAAAATTTTCAGCCATAGCTAAAAATGCTTTGAAGCAAGAAAATACATCATTCTTTGCTTTCATAGGATACACCCATGTATGGCAAGTAGCATCATCAATGAAGGTAACAAAATATGCATGCTTCCCAAAAGATGGAGTCTTGACGGGACCACATACATCACTATGAACAAGCTTCAATTTTCTTGTAGTGTGTGTATGACTATCTTTTGAAAAAGAAGCACGATGCATTTTTCCAAGAATGCAACCTTCACGTGCATGCTTTTCAATGGACTCAAGTGTAGGCAAGTCAATAACCATGTCCTTCTTTTGCAGGTAAAGCAAACTATTGAAGTTCAAGTGACCAAAACGAGCATGCCAAAGCTCCATTTCAGCCATGGAAGTAAGTATGAGCAACTAAGGCATTTGAGGCAGCCCTCTTGTATGTATCCATGCGATACAAGCCATTACATAATGTACCGGACATCACGATAACATCGCCATTGCTGAAATCATGAAGTATACACTTATCATCAACAAAGTGTACATGAAGTCCAGCTTTGACAATCAACAAAACTAAAACTAAGTTCTTCTTGATATCGGGTACATACAATGCTTTTTTCAAGAGAATCACACCTCCATTTGCAGCCGTAAACTCAATTTCTCCTACTCCAATGATAGCATAAGAGGCATTGTTTGCACACACCACATGTCCTCCTTTAGCTGCATCTTTCAAAGAGGCAAAAAATCTTTTGCATGATGTTATGTACTTTGAAGCACCACTATCAAAGAAACAATCTGAATCAGCCTCACTCACAAGCATACATTTAGAATGCAAAGAAGCATCATAATGACATGTAACAACACATGACCAAAAATCTTGAACCATGTTAGCTTCATCATTCTTTACATTTGCTGAATTTTCAGCAATAGACATGCCGGATTCCTTCTTCTTTTCATTGTGTTTATCAAGCTTTCTACACTCATCAATAGTATGACTAGCCTTTCGACAATATTTGCATTTCTTCTTCTTTTGCAAATCACCATCATTAGCGAAATGAGTGGAAGAGGAAGATTGAGGCTTTGGTTTTGATGAACCCAAAGCTGAACCATACTTGCTTTTCCCCTTTTGAGAGATAGCAAGTGCTTGCATTCCCTCAATCAAACCACTCATATTCACTCTAGATTGCTCTTCTTGCAAAAGAAGAGACGCAACCTCATCAAATGCATACATATTAGGATTTTCTTTTGCAACCAAACATAGTGTAGTATGAAAGCTTTGAAAAAATCCAGTAATCCTTTCAACAATGTAGAAATGAGTGATCCATATGAAATAATCTCATCTATGTTTGCCAACTGCTCTTTCAAACCCTTGATGCGTGTCACATACACATCCACCGACTCATTTTCAGCCATACATACATCCTCAAGTTTCTTCCTCAAGTATGCAACACGTGCTTCATTATGCACGGCATACAACGAAGCAAGAGTGTCACATGCCTGTCGTGATGTAGAACATGACCGAATGTGTGGAACTATATGATGCTTAACAGAAAGCGCAATCAAAACATGAGCTTGAGCATCTTTTCCATCCCATCTAAGCTGCTCCTGTGTAGGTGGAGAAGGAAAAACCATTGTACTCAAAGAAGAAGCTCCATTTGTGACAGTAGACTGTGAAGTAGAAGAACCTGCGGGTCTTCGATCCACATCTGCCACTATGTTCCAAAGTTGTTTAGCAATAAGAACATGCTTCATCATGTACGACCACATCGGATAGTTGGCCACATCAAGCTTATCTTCAGTTTGAATCATGCCAAACAAGTCATTGTTGCCCGCCATTTCACAAAAGAACAAGAATGTGACAAAATCTTCACTTCAACGAAAGCTGAAATGAATGCTGAAATTTCACCTCACAAACGGTCACTCTAATGGAGATTTTGACTGCACGAATGGCTTCGAAATGGAGGTAAAACCCCAATGCACTTGGTGGAAATGTCTCTTGGCTACTGAAATTCACTCTTCTATGCTTCGAAGTTGATTTGCACTGTTAAAAGTGCACGTGTGCCGTGACACAAAAAAACCAAAACTTGAGAAGGACCTGACTCTGATACCACTGTTGGGTGTGTGTGGAAGTGTGAGAGACACACAAGAAGCACACACAAGGAGCACAAATGCAACAAGAAACACGAAGAAGACGATGGCTGGAATAGCTCTCTCTATTGATTATGAACTGAATTGAAGTAAGAGCTGAATAATATCCCTAAGTACAAAGTACCACCACATATGAGTGAATCATGTATGTGGTAACATGGTGAAAAAACCTCTTGCCAACACTAGAGTAAAGAGTGCCCATGTATAGGGAAAAGGTTCACATCAAAGCGACTCGAGGAACACATAAGTGTAATAGAGACCTCATGCTAAATTTGCCTCTAGTTTTTCCCAGCTGCCTAAGGCTCATCATGGGGTGGAAGTCTGTAACGTGTGGAGTACATCATCTGTTCACAGGCAAAAAGTTATAAAAAGTGTGTGGTCCTATTGATGAACACTTCTGAATGGTAGTATTCCGAGAAGCCCATGGTAAACATCTCTTCAAATGTTAATTTCTAACATGCTAGTAAATACTTAATCCTGTAGTGCCATGCATAACACACCTTGAGTGATGGCCTTGTACTCATATCATAAACAAGATCATCGTTACCATGCTCAAAACCGGGGGTGGACACATGTGGGGATTTGACACGTTTAAAGATTTTAAATGTGGTTTGCATCAGATCGAAAATTGTGATGGTCATTTGGGCGGCTACACGGTAATGCGATGAAGCCAGGGGAGCCAATGTCATATGGTAGCCATCATATACCCAACTGTGAGGGGTCCCCTTGGTGGTGTGAAATATGGATAGTTTAGCCAGTCCTATCATTGCTTGTTACATCATCTAAGGATATCCCTATAGTAATTCCTTTCACCAGTTGGATTGGAAAATATTGCCTTCCTATGCATGTGTGGGTATCTTGCCCGTGGCTTTCTGGATGGCAATATTATACTCAGCCATCTAGATAAAATATGGCTTATACTAGAGTTCATTAATAAAGATGTACCTATGCGGCGTCGATTATGCAAAGTACGGCGATTGAAGAATCTTCTCCTCGATAACTGCCATAGCCTGTAGTTGGGCTTCTACATGTGCAGAATGAGTCTTACCCAATTCTTCAATTGTCTTCATCCAAACCGGTGCAGATAGTTCAAATGTGTGTTGTCCTTCCTCGGTCACACGTCCACCAGGGGCAGGTTGGGGTTCGTATTCATCTTCAAAAGTAGCATCCACAGGGATGGTGATTGTCTCTTCTGTCGTAGGTATTTTTGGTGGTGAATCAATTCTAGGGATTTCTGAGGGATTTGGTATTTAAACTTGAAGTTCGAGTACACACACCCGTAATGTGGTCAATTCCTCCAAGATTTCTGGTGGATGTGACTTCTTAGATGGTAGGTGGTTGAACAGGTGCTTGGAGTCATAAAGTTGCATTGTCGCTCTTAAGTGTCTGACATTCCTTTGTCAATTTGTCATACTCTTCTAATAGGCGTGCAGGGTCCTCTAGCAACATCTGCATATTTTTTGATGGGATTGCTTTGAAACGACTTGGACTGGTCGCTTCCTCGGGTTTGTCCAAGGTGGCTTCAAGATTTTCTCTATTTTGTTCTTACGGGCGTTGTTTCTCTTCTTTGGATGTTGTGAGATGATGTCTTAAGAGTCCCATGTTTCATGTTAGAGTGGCATTTCTGGCAATCTGGACTCGTAAATGTTCTTCCGCCTCGATGATAGGTTCTGTGGTTTTCTGCTCCAACTCCAACTCCATTGAGTGGTAAGCATTGCGAAGTTCCTAATAACATGCATTCAGTGATGCATTCTCAATTTTTAATGAATTAAGGTTCGCCTAGAGTGAGTGGTGGTCTGCTGTAGAGCATGATAGTGATTTTCCTAAGGAAGCAAACTCCTCACATAATTGATGCATGCATACAAACATTTGCTGAATTGTGCTATCTCCAGTGGATGATGAAAATAGTGATGGTGTGCTAAAAAATGATTGTTTTTCGATGTGTAATGCAGGGGGATATGGGTTGGATGAGGGAGTGTAGATGTTGTGGTGATAATGGAGAAGAGAGTGGATATGAGTGGATGTAACGTGGTGGTAGACATGAATGGAGGTGTGGTGCATGGTGAGATATCCATATCGCTAGATGTGTGAACTAACGAACTAATAGTGAACAATGAAATGATTGTGGGTGAGTGTGTAGGTGTAAATAGAGGGTTTACATATGTGGATGAATATGTTTCATGATTGTGTTAAAAAATTGACTGATGAATAGGAGAGGTTGGCGGTAGTGTACTGGGACTGGGGGGGTGTCACTGGTGAAAAAGTAATAGGGCTTTGTAATGGGAAGAAGGGTTGTTGGGGAAAGGGATTTGATGAAATGGAAGGGGTGATGAAAGAATTGAGAGGGATTGGGGGAAATATTGACGTGGAAAAGGGGGTATAGGGTAAGGTGGAAGGAGTGGAAATAGGTTGCACTGGGGCTTGTGTTATGACACTCGAGATGGGTTGATTGAAGGAGGATGTACTAGGATACACAGGGGAGGCTAGATGTACAGGCAATTAGAGGATGGATTTAAATGGTGGTGGGTATGAATATTGATGGATGTGGTGGAGAATCAATGATAATGGATTCATCGTGGGCCGGAATATCGATAACTATTCTAGCTTCTTGTTGACTCGAGGACTGTACTTCGACAGGGATGCATATGTATTCACCTAGCTTGGACATCAAGCAGACACGTCGAGGTTCAAACCTTGGTAGGGGCTTCCATTTGAGAAAATGTAGCACATCAACACTGCCCATGGATTGGACTAGTTCATTGAATTCATTTACAAAAGAAGTTTCAAATCCACCACTGACCAATTCTTATTGTAGGATCTCTTTGCTTTGTTGTTTCGTAACTCGATGGCTTTCCCACACAGCTTGCATATTTTGATAGAGCTTTTGGATTCAATCATATAGGCCACTGCATCTGAGGTGTCCTCCTCCCTGGTGCTTGTGTCACCTTGAGTGTCTGCCTGCTACTCGTGTTGTCCTTGGTGATCATCCTCTTGTGATTCTTGACTTTGCTGACTCTCCTCATCATCATCATCTTCCTCAATAACTGTTTTCTCTTCCTCATCCGAACTTGATACAATTTGAGTGCCCTCATGTTTTGGTGGGGAGCTAGGATAGCTTGGGTGTTCATACTCTTGTGAGAAAAATTGAGCCTCGGAGAATTGAAACCCACTTGACAAAGCATCTTGCATCAAATTCGAATGTTGTATTAAGTGTTTCTGTCTCTAGGTTTGGTATAGGGAAGGTAAATGCCTCGACACCAATAGTGGTTGCAACTTCCCTTGCTTCTATGACTGTAGTGGCTGTAGGTGTCACCATAGTTGCTTGAGAGGGTATGGCTGCACTAGCAAATCCTCCTGATGTGATCTATTGGGATAAACGGATTTGAATAGGGGATACTGCCAATGGGGGTTCTGTAGGTGATTGCTAGGTTGATGGTTGAAGGGAGGGTGATGCGGGTACTTGTAGACATGGTATGCTTCCTCTCATTCATTTGCTTGTTCTTGACTTTGGTGTTTTACAAGACTTATTAGTGCCTTTGAACTTTTTTAATTATGCATCGATAGGGATCTCTCAACCTGAATGTCATAAGCTAAACACATGTACATAATTTGCGTAATTGCGCAATACCCATGAATGACTCTGTTTCGAATCCATCTTTGGTTTGCCAAATACAATTGTTCTTGAATTCAAGTAGCTAGGTCAATTGTCTGGGTCCCATATTTGCAAGATATAATCCAAACCATATGTGTTTTTGAGGTAATGTAAAACGATCTTGAGCTGGGAAGCCGAAATGTTGCATGTAAATTCGTAACGGTTTCGAAAATTCAAGAGTAATGGCTGAGATATGAACCCGCTTCAAAACATCTCCCTTTTTTATAGGTTTAGGTTTTGTTGGCATATGTGTACCATGAATCTTCAATGCAGCTCTAATGAGGTCCGTTGAGAGGTAAAACTTTTTGAAGGGTGGGTCTGCGATTAAGGATGGCAAGATGAACGTGCCTCGAAGCTCCTTCATTAATGGTGCTTGTAAGGTGGTGATCAGATAATAATAACGATAAAAATCGGGTTTGGTAAGGGGGCACTAAAATATTTTACGAATCCGAACCTTGCCCAAATTGGTCTTAATTTCTATGAATACTAAAGAGCTTCGAAATCTAGTGAGAAGAATTGATATGTTCCCCACGTATCACTAGTAAAGCATAGGGTTGCATTGTAAATGTGCTCTGCATCAACCAATGGTCTTGCTAAACCTTGGAACTAATGTGACTTACTGTGTACTTTCTCTATTTTGCATATGGGAGGATCATCAATAGGCATTGGTCCCATGAAGTCCTTAAAAGTTGGAGGCCTCATTGAAGGATGGGCCTCTACTAGTAGGTTCTCAAAATTTACTACGGGCATGTTGGTACGAGCATCGGAAGTTCCTTTGGTTTGCATTGTGATTCTGAGTGTTTGTGTAAAAAATATGCTACAAAAGGATAGCACATTAGCATGGAAATTAATTATGATACCAATAAAGTGAGATTGTAATCCCTTTCCATAACTGATGTGTATGTTGAGGGGTGAGAAGTTGGAAGATAAGTAGTCAGTCAAAATTCTGCTAAATCGGATGTTGTTGACTTGGGGTTTTGCTGAATCTCTATTTTTCTTCATCAGAATTTTTAAAGAAGCAGTTACAAGTTAGTTAGGCATTGATGTCGTGTGATTATGGTATTTATGTTTTGTTTGCACGAGTATGTAAGGGGAAGAAGAAGCATCTTTAAGGACAGAAACAAACAGACAAAAGAAGAGGGTCACTATACCTATTCTTTGGCACAGGCTGATTGTGATTCAGGCCTGACGAATCACATTGGCATTAGTAGTATTTCTCATTTTTCATCATTGAAATCTCTGTAAATGAAGACATTCATGAAGTATTTTTTTCATTATATTTGTTCTATGCAAGTATGTAGATGATCTCTCTTCAAGAGGAGTAACTTTGTTTTTTCATTAATGAAATCAGATAGTGGTGACTCTAAATTTTTGTACGCAATTAATCTTTGTGTGAGAAGTAGATCAGCGTTAGGATTCGTTTATGTGGGTGAATTTGATTTGAGTTAGCATGTATGTGTTGTTGAGCACCAACACATTTGGTGATCCTACTGTGTTAATACTAGGAGCATTGCTCCTAATAGAAGCAACTATAGGAGTTAAAAGACGACTCCAGTTCGACCCACTTGGAGGGACGACCAATCAAAAAACTAGGCATACACCTCAGCCATTGCCCATGGTGAAACCACCTCCAAACCCCAAAGTGAAAGGAGTGAATTCCAGGGGAGGTTCAAAGGAGGATGCAGTCTATCATGTTGCTCAATTCAAAATAAAGTGGACAATAAATGCATATCTAACAATATATGGTGATACACTTAAATTACAATAGTTTGCAGCTACATTGGAAGGAAGAGCAATGAACTGGTTTAGTCAATACGATATTGCTCACTTTGCTACTTATGATGCACTAAGATTAGCATTTTTACAAAGATTTAGGGAAGAAAAAACTCCTGATTTGTTGAGGAAGTTGAGAGCAATTAGGCAAAAGAACATGTTAGTGGAATATTATGCTCAAAAATTTAGAATTTTAATGGAAAGATTACAAGGCAATGAGAGACCTACCGATGAGATGTTGGTGGGTTATTTCCTAAAAGGATTAAGGAGTAGCATTAGGCATGCAGTAGCTAATGTTGACATAACTAATGGATTTGATGTGTTAGTGTTAGCAGCTGCAAGAGTAGAAAAAAGATTTGGAAAATCTAAGAAGAAGTACAGTGACTCTAGTTCAGATGTTGAACACAATTTAGAATCGGAGTCAAACAATGGGACGACTGATTCAGAATCAGAGAGTGAAGATGAAGAGGTTGTGGTAAGAAGACATCATAAACACAAAGGTAAGCAAAGTAAAGAGGAAGCTCTAATTAGTAGACTAAAGAAGCATGGATACTCCATAATTGCTCCAAAGGAAAAAAGGTTCTGCGAAATTTGTGACAAGAAGGACATACCACAAGTCAGTGCTATAACCCAAAGCATCGAGGACAAAATTCAAGACAGGACAATAGGAATAATAATGAAGTTTCAGCAAATCAGTTCAAGGACATGGTGGTTTTCAGAGGCACGAGCAAGGAAAACCTCCATGGAGAGACCACGCAAACCAACAAGGAAATTATCAACGTAATCAACAAGGGAATCAGTAGGGCAAACCACTTAGAGTGATGCCATGTGGATATTGCTCTGCACCAGATCATTGGATTGGGCCTAATTGCCCTTTATGGGTTAAGCACAGAGAGGAAAGGGGTATACCAGTTGCTTGTAAGGCCAACAACAGCAACAAGCTCAACAAGCTGCTCAGGCAAATGTCATATTAATAGATTTATCAGATCAAGAATTTCGTAATGATCCACGTGCAAGTACATCAAAAACTCGAAATTAGGATCATGAAAAATGAATAGACTTGTGATTGTAAGCAATGCACTTTGGTCAATGAGGTGATTCAATGGTGATGCACCACGAAAGCGCTCTCCTCCTCGATAGCTCCACGACGATATCATCAGAGTAGAGAATCGAGATCCTAAGGCCGCACACAGTACTCCGTACAGAGGCTATAAAATACGCAGAAAAACACAGTACACAGGGACCACAAAGACAGACTTCTTAGGTCTTATAAATGCGATCGAACTTAGAGTCTATGATTGACTAGGCCACTATATCTTTTATTAAAGAACATATACAAAGAAGTGTCTGGTGGCCATTTGGCCTTTCACATGGACACTAACGGTAACAATCTCCCACTAAAGGCCAATATGGCTAAAGTAACTATGGGAGAAAAAATAAAGAATGATAAAGAATACCTGAGTGTAAGTATACAAACTATACCTCCCACTTGATGGACATGTTACACAGTATACAAGTGACTGTGTAAGATCATGAATCAATTAACCCCAATCAAGTGTCAATAGTGCCGAAAGCTATCATGTGGTAGAGCTTTAGTCAAAGTATCTGCATCATTTTCTTGAGTGTGAACCTTCTCAAGAATAATGCACTTAGTGGCTAAGAAATCTCTAATGAAGTGATACCTCACCTCAATGTGCTTGGTCTTTGCATGATAGACCGGATTCTTAGCCAAAGCAATGGCACTCTGACTGTCACTAAGCAACAAGGTACATGCTGAGGTAAACCCATATCACAAGCAAGACAAGAAAGCCACAATGCTTCCTTACATGCCTCACTTGTTGCAACATACTCTTCTTCTGTGGTGGAAACATCTGTACATTCTTGAAGATGAGATCTCCAAGAGATAGCACCTCTAGCAAAATGAAAAGTGTACCCTAATGTAGACTTACAATTGTCTATACGACAAGCATAGTCAGAACTGTATAACCAATAACGGATGCTTTCCCTCTACCTAAGCATAGACACTTGTCCTTAGTGCCATTTAGATATCTCAAAATCATATTGACCGCTTCCCAATGTTTCTTGCCGGGATTAGACATATATCTGCTCACAACTCCCACTGCAAATGCAATGTCTGGTCTCGTAGCTACCATATCATACATGAGACTACCAACAACAGACTGATAGGGAATTTTGGTCATGAATTCCTTTTCCTCATTTGATTTGGGGCAATCATCCTTGCTCAATTTCACATATGTGGGTAAAGGTGTACTCAATGCTTTTCCACCCTGCATATTGAACCTGTGAAGTACTTTGGATATGTACTCACTTTGAAACAAGTATATGCATCTTTTAATCCTATCACGAGTAATGCACATGCCAAGAATATGTTTGACATCCCCCAAATCCTTCATATCAAATGTCTGACTCAAATTATTTTTGAGAATTGACAAGTCATAAGAGGACTTCCCAACAATCAACATATCATCGACATAAAGTATCAAGCATATCAAGCTACCATCTGAGCATCTCTTTGTGTAGAGACAATGATCCTCATTGCTTCGAGAATAGCCTTGAGACTTCATAAAAGCATCAAACCTTTGGTACCATTGTCTAGGGGATTGTTTAAGTCAATACAAGTTCTTCTTGAGCTCGCAAAATAGACTTTCCTTGCCAGGAACTACATAACCCTCTGGTTGTTCCATATAGATCTCATTTGTAAGATCTCCATGCAAGAAAGAAGTTTTCACATCCATTTGGACTAGCTCTAAGTCCTTCATTGCAACGAATCCAAGCAACATGCACAGGGTAGTCATCTTGACCATTGGAGAGAAGATTTCCTCGAAATCAACACCATGTTGTTGCTTAAAACCCTTTGCAACAAGTCGTGCTTTATACTTTGGAGAAACACCATCTGATGTGAATTTCAACTTATATACCCATTTACATGATAAAGCTTTCCTTGGCAAAGGTACTAAATCCCAAGTATCATTCTTGTGAATAGAATCCAATTCACTCTTCATGGCACACTCCCACTTGACATGATCCTCTGTTTGCATAACCTCTTTGTAGAAAGAAGGCTCACCGACATTTGTTAGCATAACAAAATCTAAACCTCGAACATATCTATCAAGTGGATGTGAGACATGTAAGAAAATAACAGCACATCGAAATAGATCTGTAGATAGAGTTGAGAGAAAAATACAGACAAAGATAGACGCAGACTGAGAGATAGAGAACTCAAATTCTCAAATTGCAGTGTAATGCAGTTACAATGATGGTGTTGTCCACCCGTGCACTCCCAATGTGGAGCTTAGATGGAGACCTAGACAGACTCTGGATGAAGGGCTTACTAATGCGCAATGCTATGTAAAGCTCAATCGGGGTCGTGCTTATATAGCTTTTACAAGGCGGTTCGGTATAGATAAACGAAGTCGAGAGATACAAAATAGTTGGTAAATATACAATCCAATGATATCTCCACGACCAGAAGTCCTACCATCTCGGCCCTACGGGCGGAGGGGATAGGCCCTCCAGACCCCGCAGAAGGGGGCAAGCCCCCCTCTGCACCCCCCCCATTAAGGTTCTATGGGAAAACCATGCGACACCACAGGGCCTTTGTTTTCACCTTAAATGGCAGCCAATGGTCTGTAAGTTTATGCCCTACCTAAAGTAATGGCTAGGCTCAAAAAGATCATCTACAACCATCAACATAGACCTCATCTAACTTGGAAGTTAGGGTTCCACAAATGTTCGCGCTCTCATAATGGCTTCTCCTCATAATGGGGGGCCTTACAACTTAGAGAACCATGGATCATTTTTTGTCACATGAGGGTGGAGTATTGAGCATATCTAACACCCCCCTCAATGTCCACCCTACGGTAAACTACCTCCTTGGTCCAATCCCAAGCGTTGGAAAGTGTCGAAGAAGTTGCTCTCTCCCAAGAGCCTTGGTGAAGATGTCTGCTCCATTTTCTTGGACAATAGCTTATCTCTACGACCCCGTCCTCAATCAACATAGTGTCTTCACATCACAATACGCATGGTTGCGCAATTGCCTTCCATGGTAAATGTTATGGATTTCTTCCTCCTTTAGAACATCCGTTGGTTCCTGCGCTTAGAAAGGGGTTGATCAGAATTTATAAATAATAGGATTTAGGATGATAGCACATGACTTATCTTCCATAGTAGATCTTTCTTCTTTGGATCTTCTCTAATCCGAACAGCAGTTGAAGAAAATCATCCTGCTTTCTACCTTTGAGATCTCCCTTCAAAATTTGTGCTCCATGTCGGATATGAATGGTGTTGATCAGATATGGCATATATCATGGATGATTCTCATAGATTGGTTATGTCAGTTGTGTCTGCCTGTCGTCAGATCAATCTTCTTTGTTAATCTTGGTAGAAAGAAAACGTATAATGGCCTCCTCTGGATATGCAGCGCTTCCTTTTTCTCTACCTCACGACAGTCACCTCCTCCTCTATTTTATGTGCACAGCCTCCTTTCCGTTTTGATGACGGCCTTTCCATGCAAAATCTGCCACTTCCACTGGCTCACTTCCAATGACAACTTCTTTTGTCCCTAACGTGTGGCTATTTGAATAGACAAGGGGTATTTGACGATAACAAACAAATCTGGAGATTAATGCGAGGAGTCGAAAACATCTGCTAAAGAGACTTCTTAGGAGGATATTCTTGAATGACGGACACAAGGTAAAGGAACCCTCCTCTGATGAGATGTCAGCCTCCGACTGCCTCAATTGCTCATCCTTCCCTAATTGTTGTTGCTATCATGAGGCGCCTGGAAGAGCGGCCTTCCCATTTCCAAAAAAAACTTCTCAACAAAAAGAAAAAGCAACCTTTTGTGTCTGTGTGAGCCGTCAATTATGCCTCCTTTGCTAAGAGTTCTTTTTTAGTATCTCTGCATGTGCCTCCTATCTTGTGCATGTCCTCCATGTCCTCATCAATTGTACACATATGCCTATTCCAATAATTGTTTCCACGCCATAATGGTTGCCATGCCATATTATTATTGCAAAATTGGTGTGAATATAACCTCTTCTGCTATGACTTTGAGATGATCAAATGAGTAGGGATGTGCAAGACCTAATACTGAATCTCACTTGACTTTCTTTGAGATCCATTCCACAATCATAGTATCTCCTGCTGGTGTTTGAACCATGCCTTCAATAATTCTACTCATTAGTTCAACAATTCATATGTCAAAATAAAGGATTAGAATATCCAGTTAGGGAGAGAGAATCTCTACGACAACGGGTGGACAACACCATCATTGTAACTGCATTACACTTGACAATCTAAGAATTGGAGTTCTCTATCTCTCAGTCTGCCTCTATCTTCGTCTGTGTTTTTCTCTTAACTCTGTCTACAGGTCTATTCCACTGTGCTGTTATTTTCTTACATGGTATCAGAGCTCAAGAGGCTCTGAGTAGAAGCAGAAACACAGAGTTTGTAGAGGTCTGAACGACAAACGAGAGAAGATGTCAAGCAGTGCATCATCATCTAGGACTGGGAGTCAAGGTGGTTCATCAACAAGAGTAGGTGGTGCACAAGCAGGAGCAACAATGATGCCAATCATCCCAACATTGCGGATATGGCCACCAACCTTCACAGAAGGTAAACTTGATGGTAAGAACTACACCCTATGGAAGTTTAAAATCACTTCTATCCTTGACTCATATGATCTTTTGGAGACTGTTCTTGGGACTCATCATGAGCCCCAAGAAAGGCCTGATCCAAATAATCTTGGTTGAATGATTCCTCCTAATGCGGATCTTCTACATGCTTGGAAACGTAGAAATGTAGATGCACTTTGTGCTCTAGTCACAAGTACTTCTGATAGTGTTCTGACTCTCACTCAACATACTACGAAGGCATGTGAAGCATGGAACATATTGAGAAATCAATATGAAACTCGTAATCAGACACGGATTCAGAACTTGGAGAATCAACTTGCTGCAGAATGGTTTGCTGATGGGGAGACTACAGAGGCGTTTATCACTCGCATAAAGAATATGCGAGATCAAATGGAGGGAGCAGGTGTTCAAAAGTCAAGTGAGGAGCTAGCTCGATGTTGTCTTCGAATCTGTCCACCTAAGTTTGATGGTTTGGTAACTGCTCTTAACACTCAAATCAGACCTCAACCACTAACGATTGAAGAATTTAGTGCCTTACTCATGGAGGAGCTGCGGCTCAAGGCAAGGAGTGGTGGTAGCAAAGGAGATGCTGCATTCACAACGAATGCCAAAGGAGGCAAAATAGACTCTTCAAAAGATGGAGACAAAAATAAGAACGAAAAAAAGAAGTTCAAGGGAGAGTGTTTCCACTACAAGAAGCAAGGACACAGAATCCAAGACTGTCACATCAAGAAGGTAGAAGAGAAGAGTGGCTCTTCAAAAGGTGGCAAGGGCAAGGAGTCTACCAACACAGCAAAAATAGAGCTTGAGTGATTTGTTATGATAGAGGAGGTGTGCTCCTCGGCTGAAGATTTAGGAACACATGACTCATGGGTGTTGGACAGTGGTGCATCTCGTCACATGACGAGTAGAAAAGACCTTCACAGTTCCTTACAACATCTAAAGGAACACATCATAGTAAAGGTAGGGAACAATTCAAGATGTCCTGCAGAGGGCAAAGGTATGGTTTCTTTCATTAATTTTAATGGCGATATTAGAAAGCTTTCAAATGTGTTGTATGTTCCACAAATAAAATGAAATCTACTTTCAGTAGCTTCTATAAATGATCAAGGTCATCAAGTATCTTTCAGTATGACAAGAGCTAAGATTATGGACGATAACAACAAAATTGTTGGGATTGGCATAAGGAGGAACAACCTGTATGAGTTGTGTGCGCTTACAACCACTACAAATGTGGGCACAAGTAAGCTATGGCATGAGAGATTCGGCCACATTAGATACCATGTACTGAAGGAGATTCATTGTAGGGGTATGGTTGCACACCTACCATCGATTGCCGAAATGAAGGAACCATGTGAAGCTTGCATGATGGGCAAGCAAGAGAGGAAGGCGTTTCCACAAGAAAGCAAGAACAGAGCAAGCTATCCTCTAGAGTTGGTTCATGCTGACTTGTGCAGAAAAATTCCTACATAGGCCTTGGGCGGATCTTCCTACTTCATGTTACTTGTCGATGACCATAGCAGGAAGATGTGGGTGCACTTCCTTTGGGATAAGGCTCAAGCTTTTGGCAACTTTAAAGAATGGCTTCAGCTTGTTGAAACTGAAACAGGAAAGAAGATGAAGAAATTTAGGACAGATGGTTGTGGTGAGTTCACATCAATAGAATTTGACGATTTCTGCAAGATTAAGGGAATCAAGCATCAACTCATAGTGGCACATAGTCCTCAATAGAACAGTGTTGCAGAATGTCGGAATCGAACCATCATGGAGATGGCAAGGTGCATGTTGAAAGGAAAGGGTTTGCCTAATCAATTTTGGATAGAGGCTGTCAACACTACTGTCTACATCTTGAATCGAAGCTACACCAAGGCACTTGATGGAAAGACTCCACAAGAAGCCTACACCGGTAGAAAGCCTTCTGTTCCCCATTTCAAAGTATTTGGAAGTGAATGTTATGTACATGTTCCATATAGGGAGAGAAACAAGCTTCAACCAAAAAGTATCAAATGTATCTTCCTAGGGTACAAAGAAGATAAGAAGGCTTATAAGCTTTATGACCCTGAGGCTAAGAAGATCATGGCGAGTCCTGATGTGGTGTTTAAGGAGGAGCAGCCACATGCAATGGAGGAGGAAAAGAGATCTTCTAGTTTATCATCAGGCGAAGAGCCAATCCATTATGAACCTGGCCCAAGAGCTATCCCTTCTACATAAAAGAAGGAAGCATCATCTTTAAATGATGAGTCTGAAAGTCACCAACCTGTCGACATCCAAGTGGAAAAGTCATTGCCATGTTGGGTGAGGCAGCTCTATGATTCTGCAAACCCCATTCCACAGTCACTAGAACAGGTTGCAGATGGACCGAGGAGATTGTAGAGAATAGAGAAACAGAGATGGGCAATCACCCATGTTGTAAACACAGCTTTGATGGCTGATCTCATTCAAGAAGAAGCAAAGGAACCAACCAATGTGGAAGATGCACTCCATGATCCAAATTGGAGGGCTTCCATGCAAACAGAATACAACAATATCATGAAGAATGGAACTTAGGAGCTAGTGGATCGACCCCCTAATCGTAAAGTCATTAGCACCAAGTGGGTCTAGAAGCTAAAGCACAAGGCTGATGGTACTCTAAAAAAGTATAAAGCAAGACTTGTTGCACAAGGCTACTCACAAGTTGAAGGCATTGACATTTGTGAATCATTTGCCCCGACTGCAAGAATGACTACTATCCGAGTAGTACTAGCTCTGTCTGCACATAAGCATTGGCCAGTCTATCACATGGATGTCAAATCCGCATTCCTGAATAGAGACCTCAAGGAGGAGGTATATGTGTCTCAGCCACCAGGGTTTGAGGTTCCCCATTTAGAGAACAAGGTATGTAAGTTGAAGAAGGCATTATATGGGCTAAAGCAAGCCCCTAGAGCATGGTACCAGCGGATAGATAAGTATCTCTTGGATCTAGGTTTCAAAAAATGGGCTTCTGATGCTAACTTGTATGTTCTAAAGAGAGGACAATTGTGCTTGTAATCTATGTAGATGACCTTGTGAATACAGGAAATGATGATGCTCTTCTTCAACAAAAAAAAGATACCTTGAGTTTAGAATTTGAAATGACAGACTTGGGCTTAATGCATTACTGCTTAGGTCTTGAAGTTAGGCAAGAACCAGGGAAGATTTTCATCTCTCAACTAAAGTATGCGAGGCGGATATTCAAGGCATTCGACATGGAGGACTGCAAGGAAATTTCTATACCTATGGAGGTCAACACAAAATTATCTATTGAAGATACTTCACCTCTAGTGGATATTGGAAGATACATGAAATTAGTTGGAAGTCTCATCTACTTGTGCAATAGCAGACTAGACATCTCTTATGTTGTTGGAGTAGTAAGCAGGTTCTCTAATAAGCCTTGCCAAACTCATTGGAAGGCAAGCATGCGAATACTTAGGTATGTGAAAGGAACCACTGATTATGGTATTCTTTATGAAGAAGGATAATCTCTAGTCGGATACTGTGACTCAGATTGGGCAAGAGATATTGATACCAAAAAATCAGTTTTTGGATATTGCTTTTCTTTAGGATCAGGGATTTTCTCTTGGATTAGGAAGAAGCAACCGACTGTAGCATTATCTTCTACTGAAGCTGAGTACAAAGTTGCATGCATTGCATCATGTGAAGCAGTATGGTTGAGGAGGATCCTATGGCACATAGGAATACATAACACGAGGCTACAGAGTTGAAGTGTGAGAACCAAAGTTGCATGGCCATCGCCAAAAATCTTGTTTTCCATGCACGTTCCAAGCACATAGAAATCCAATATCACTATGTGCGTGAGTTGATTGAGGATGGGGTCGTGGAGATAAGCTATTGTCCTACTGAAGAAAATGGATCAGACATCTTCACCAAGGCTCTTGGGAGAGAGCAACTTCTTCAACACTTTCCAAAGCTTGGGATTGGACCAAGAAGGTAGTTCACCGTAGGGTGGACATTGAGGGGGGGTGTTAGATATGCTCAATACTCCACCCTCATGTGACCACAATGATCCATGGTGCTCTAAGTTGTAAGGTCCCGATTATGGGGAGAAGCCATTATGAGAGCCCGGACATTTGTGGAACCCTAACTTCCAAGTTAGATGAGGTCTATGTGTGACCGTTGATTGTTGTAGATGATCTTTGTGGAGCCTAGACCTTTAGGTTAGGTAGGGCATAAACTTCTAGGCCATTGGGTTACCATTTAAGGTGAAAATAAAGGCCTTGCAGAGTCGCGTGGTTTCCCCATAGAACCTTAATGAGGGGAGTGCAGAGGGGGGCTTGCCCCCTTCTACGGGGTCCGGGGGGCCTATCCCCCCGACCTATAGGATCGAGATGGTAGGACTTCTAGTCATGGAGATATTGTTGGATCGTATATTTTACCAACTATTTTGTATCTCCTGACTACTTTATCTATACTAAACCGCCTTGTAAAAGCTATATAAGCACATCCCAGGTTGAGCTTTATATAGCATTGCCCACTAGTAAGCCCTTCATCTAGAGTCTATCTAGATCTGCATCTTAGCTCCACATTGGGAGCGCACAGGTGGACAACACCATCATTGTAACTACATTACGCTCGACAATATGAGAATTTGAGTTCTCTATCTCTCAGTCTACGTCTATCTTTGTCTACGTTTTTCTCTCAACTCTGTCTACAGGTCTATTCCGATGTGTTGTTATTTTCTTACAAGGCCTACATGAGAATGACCAAATCATGTTTGATTTCAGATGCATTTGAATCAATCGGACAATTTTTTTTTCCAAACTTGATAAAATGTTCATCAACTTCTCTTCTATCTATTTGTGCTTTTTGAATTACTCATCTTTAATTGAAATTAAGCCCTTGCGTGTAGCTTTGAAGATTTTTTAGAGTTTTCATGCTTCTTTTTCATTATTAGACATGAGCACCTTCGTTTTACCTTCTCGAAATAAATTATGGATCAATTCTTGTTAAATTCTAGAAGATGTAGTTTTCTTTTTGGAGATTTTAAAAAAGAGTCGACTTGTATACTCTACTAAGAAGTTTTCTCTTTCGATTGATATTTTTTTATTAGTATTTCTCTTTTTTTAATAATCTCATCTTATCTACAAAGATACTTGATATATTCTACTAAAAAATTTTCTTTTTTGATTGATACTTTTTCATTATTATTTCTTTTTTTTTTTCTTATCTACAACGATACTGTCATACTCTCAATAATGCCAGACATCATACCTTATCAACCTATTTTGAACCTAAAAATAATAATAATAATTTATAAATACTCTTAAAAAATTTTGAAACTTGTGGGTCTGACTTCTATTATCTTTCTTTTGATTTAACACTTGTTTAATCTCCTTTGAAAGAGCTATTGCCTTTGAAACTGAAAAGTAGAAGAGTATCTAGACTATCAAAAGCATGCTTGCATATATATATCTACATGCCAAGTGAGTGCATATATAGATATAAATTTGTGTGTATATATAGAGACTATTCAAAAAGATAAATGAAACATCTCAACCATGACTAACGTTTGGGTCCCTATCTACTTTTTTTTTTTGGCGCTTTGATTAATAAAATAAAGCCAATCACGTTAAATGTAAAAAATGCATGTACTATCATGAGGACAAAAAAATCATTGAATTATATTCCAAAGTATATAATTATGAGACATTATGTTAGTACATTGTGGTGATGTGTGCAAAGAAATTTGGAAGTAATTCTATCAATTTAGGATCCCAAGCCCACCTTTTCCTTCGGGAGGCAACAAACTCCCCACTTAATCTTGGGGATATTCATACGATTAGGGTCTTTATTCCATAAAAAGTTTCTAAATGCGGCCTTGAGCTTGTGAAGTTCTTTGTTGGATAGTCTATGGTATGCCAGAAAGCATATCATGGAGTGAATATTTAGAAAGGTATTGAACACCATGTTAGCCTTACTAGTCATATTAAAGCTTAGATTCAAAGCTTTGCAAGCACCCAATCCTTGAAGAACTAGAGGAATTAGGAGCACCACCTATGAAATAGATGACTCTCATCCAAACCTTATGCCTCTATATATAGCTCTCTCCAAGGGATTGCCCACTTTGGTAGGTTTATACTATCCACCCAAGTGTCATTCATGCTACTACATGTACTCCAAATGTTCCAATTAACTAGAGTTAGAACCCTTTAGAAGCTTAGGCTTCAGTTTGAGTAAAATATACTCAACTCTTCCTACTTGTTGTAGGAGTTGAACCCAAGAACTCCCATTAAACTAGGCTCAAACAACTTAACCATTAGGCCACACCACCTTATTTGTTTGGAACCTATACTTAAGCCAACCTTGAGACTTTGGGCCTACATGAGAATGACCAAACATTTTACCCCTCAACAATAAAACTATAAAAAAATGTAGGTGTAACCTTCAGCTCATGGTCCAAATGACATGGAGCATGTTTTCATCTTTGTGGTGGGATTCACTTAGTACTCAAAAGTGGATGTAAAACATCTTGAGCTAAATTTCTATATCAATCCATTATTGAATTATTGAACATTAGTACTATGTGGACTTAGCAAAATGGGTGAGTTTTGACTTTTAAGACTTTTAGAAGTTATTGAAAATTCACTTGAATTTGGTTTGGAGAGTAAATTGTAGCTCTAGTTGATGCAAACATTAAACTTATATCTTTTAAACACAAACCACTTCCAACCAACATTTATTTGAGTTTTTACTTGATTGGAGGACTACTTTGTCCAACTGGGCTTGAAAATCATGGGTAGAATATGGATTGAAGTGTTCCATACACTTTTGGTCAACTTTACTTCAACTAAGCCAAATCAATTTTCAAATGAACTTTTTTCCGACTCAAGACACTATTCTCAAAGAATTAAAGTAAAGCTTGAATTCTTTGGAAATTTCAAGCTTATGAGCAATTGCTAACTCTTTTCTCTTCAAGAGTGGTTAGAACTCTTTTAGAGAAGTGTGAAATCCTTCTTTATCCATTGCAATTTTGTTTGTGATAAGTATTTTTCTCAAAGAAAACTTAGATGGATGCTTTAACTTACACTTATCATGTAGAAAGCATCTTCGATTATTTAACGGGTTTTGCATATAAAATCCATCTATGATGTTTAATTCAATTACTTATTCCAATCATCTAAACCTTACCTTTACTAGAATGAGTCAAATGCTATATTTGAGTCAAGTCCAAAGACTTTGGAAAGCAAGAAGGAATAACCAAAAATCTATGTAAACAATTCAAATTTCTAAGATATTTAATCTAATTTGAGCCAAACTCTATGTGAATAAAACCTAACAAGGCATTGAGGCATTTTAACTAGATTTAAGAGAATTAAATTGGATTCTAAAAAATTCTTCAAGTAAAACTAAACCATAATCCATCCAATGAACATCAATGTATTGACCCATCGAGTTTTTATTAATGATGACTCCCCTATTACTCAAACATTAATGCTTCAACAATGACTAAGTTAATCATTCCTTTACACAATCTCTTGACACTCCTTGCTTGAAACGCAATTGTGAAGCATAGCTTTGAGTCAAGAGACTGATTTCACTGAGTTGCACTATCAATTGTTCTATCTAACCTTGGTTAAAAGGATCATTTCAAAGTCCTACTGCTTCAAAAATTTACGCAACATTTTTGATACAAATACTTTACTTTGAAGATGTAAAAATCAAGTAAGACCATACTTATCATACTTGAATTCTAAATGGAGATCTTGGAAGGTGCATACTTCTTGATCTTCAAACTTACGTGTTAAGATCTTCTTGAAGTGTTCTTTTGGGTCATGCCATTGACCACCTTGAACTTGAACTTCACCTTTGAAGTTTCAACTCCCTTGGGGATTCAATCTTACTCCAAGATTCATTCTAAGATGAAAAGATACCTACCATCCCAACATTTGATTTCCCATACTATCTCTCCTACATCAATGTGAGTATAAAATATGATGCCCCATACCACCATTCATTATACTCAACATTGACATGTGGGTGATATTTATGCTGAAGTCCAAATACATCTCTATAGAGTACCTTCTTACTCAAATCCTCTAAAACAATTTTAAGTCAAGGAATTTCATCTATCTTTATCTTTACTGAACTTGAAAAACCCTTTGATCATAAACATCCATCCTTCCTTTCTAAGGTCTTGAAAAAAGAACTAATACAGATCCAAGTTTCTTGAATTTCTTATGTTTAAGATCTATTGATTCTTACTTAACCAAATCTTTGTGATAAGAGTTTATTCTTGTCTTTTTATATTCCTTTCTTGTTGATATATTTAAGTAGTGATGTGTGTGAACACACTAGGACTGCCGGGGCACTTTTTTCCCTCTTTAGGAGGTTTTTTCCCCCAGCTTGTATATATGCCTATTGCCCTAATGGGCTACTTATCTTTGTACATTTCTCTAGTAATACATTCAGTATTGTGTGTTGTGCTCCAAGCTTCTTCTTCTTCCTTGTGTTTTTCACGTGCTTCCATAGACGTCTAACTCCAACAATTGGTATCAGAGCAGGTCGTCGCTTCATCTAGGGCGTCATCGACACTCCTTTGTTTGCAGTCTCAGAATTGCACGAATTTTGGTGAGCATACTCAGCGTGTTCTCGAGATCAAAACGGCTTTGCTTTATGGTGTCGAAATCGCAATCTCGACTCGTTTCGGCCTTTGAATGCATTATCGAAGCGCTTGTGTAGGCTATTTCATCTTTTTGTGGAAAAGGTATATACCAGTTTTTGTTCGCCAGTATAAGCCTCTTGAAGTTTGCTATAGGTCTAGCGGAATTCATCTCGGCAGTTCTGTTCAACTTTTTGAGATACAGTCAATTTTCTGCATCAAGGTATTTTAGTCACTGGCCATGGCGCAAAGCAGTGATGTATTCCATATGTTGGCTGTTGATGATAAGTTGGATGGTACCAACTACCCGTTATAGGCTTATATGATGCGACATATGCTGGTTGCAAAAGGACTGTGGAACATTGTGCAGGGTGTCGAAAAACTTCCTATCACACCTGCAACTGTTACAACTGCAGGTACTAAAGCTAATGCAGAAGGTGTGGAAGATGGTGATATTCTGCATATTCATGTTCGTGCTGCAGTTTCTGCTGCACCCACTGTAGAGAAGATTTTTTG
The DNA here is from genome assembly GCA_020310875.1 of Ceratopteris richardii. Classification (NCBI taxonomy): domain Eukaryota; kingdom Viridiplantae; phylum Streptophyta; class Polypodiopsida; order Polypodiales; family Pteridaceae; genus Ceratopteris; species Ceratopteris richardii. Next base: position 52,003,045 of record CM035441.1, on the reverse strand, counting down.
GGATGGCAGAGATGCCCAAACACATGCATTGATAGCTTTGTCTGTCAAACATGCCATTATTCCTCACATTCGCTCTTGCAGAACAGCTAAGGATGCTTGGGATACACTTACCACATTGTACCAAGCTAGGAATGAGGCTCGTGTTGCTTACCTCCGAAAATAGTTGGAGAGTGAGCACATGAATGAAGGTGATTCTATGGACAATTTTCTAACAAAAATCAAAGACTTGAAGGAACAGTTGATTTTTGTTGATGAGATTATACCAGATAGCTCACTTGTGCAGACTGTTCTGAATGGTCTTCCTGATCCATATCAGAGTTTTGCTTCTACTCTTCGATTGATGATGAAAGGCAGTCCAAATGCCTTATCATTTGAGGAGTTAGTCTCTGTTCTGTTGCAGGAAGATCAGTCCAGGCAGAACAGGTCCATTATGCAAGTTGTAGATCAAGCTTTCTTGGCTAGTCAGAAGGGCAAAGGAAAATGGAGCTCTTCTACTAGTAAGCAGAAATCTGTAAATGCTGCACATTTGAAGAGCCAAGATAAAGATGAGAAAAAAATCAGAAAAGCAGAAACTGTTTTGCAAGTACTCTAAAGGGAATGATCATATCATAAAGAACTGTCCAAAACTGGCTGCTAAAGAGGCAAAGAAGAAAGAGGCTGGAATGGTTGTTGCAGAGGTCTCTACACCAAAAACAGAGTCTTCTAATCTTGTGTAGGAAGAAGAATGGGCATTTACTAATGTCTGCAGCTTTGACCCATCTTCTCATGAGCAGTGCATGTATGCAGTAGACTCAGATGTTTGGTATTTTGATAGTGGGGCGACCAAACATATTACCTCGCAACGCAGTTTCTTCTCTTCACTCGAGCCTGCCCCTACAGCGAATATTGTTACATGTGCAATCAACTCCTCTTATCCTGTTATGGGAGTTGGTAAGATCATTTTGACTACTGCTGATGGTAGTTCTTTCACTCTATCAGATGCTTTATTTGTGCCAGGGATCAAGAAGAATCTGTTATGAGTTTCTGCATTAGCCAAGATTGGCTTGGTTGTGAAATTTGTTGATGATAGGTGTACAGTTCATGATTTTTTAGATGGCGATGTGATTATTGCTTCTAGCATATAATGTCGTGGGCTGTATAAGCTCATAGACTATGAAAGATCTGTAAATGATTTGGCATGTGCAGTAAATGATTCTCAGGTGATGTCAGATGCAAAGCTTTGGCATGCACGCTTTGGTCATCTGAATTTTGCTAGTTTGCTACACCTACAGAAATCTGAAATGGTGTCCTCTTTGCCCAAACTTGAGGCACCTAGAAAACATGTTTGTGAAGGCTGCATTTTGGGCAAAATGCAGCGTTCATCCATTTCAAAAATTTTGTTGGGTACGGTTCTGAAAGTAAAGGCTATCGTTTGTATCATCCACAGACTAAATGCATTCTAGTTAGCCGTGATGTTGTTTTTGTGGAAGATGCTATTCAGCCATTGATCTCATGTACTAAGGAGACATCTGTTAGCTCCAAGGACATGTATGATACTTTGCTGCCTCTTTTTACAGGTGGACAATCTACTGCTGGTCCCAATGAGGAAACTTCTCAACCTTTGCAGGTTTCATGTGATGATGTAGATCATTCCATTTCTGATGCAGATTTACATGATGCACTAGTTGATGAGAGAGCTGATATTGAGCAGGCAAAAACTATGCCAAAATGGTTGGTGTAGACTTTGCGTGACAGCAAATTAGATGCACCTCTGTCATATCGTACTCGTTCAGGCTCTCATAGTGCCTCTTTTGCATCAGATTGCTATGCTATGGCTGCATCTAGTCTTTGTGATGAGAATGAGCCTCTTTCGTTTGATGAAGCACAAAATTCAGAAAATTGGATGGATGCTATGCAATCTGAATATGATGTTATAATGAAGAATGGTACTTGATCTTTATGTGACTTACCTCCAGGCAAGAAGGCCATTGGCACTAAGTGGGTATACAAGCTGAAGCGTAAATCGGATGGTACAATTGACAGGTATAAGGCTAGGCTTGTTGCAAAGGGTTATGCACAAGAAAGAGGCATTGATTTTGATGAGACCTTTGCACCTACATGCTGTATGACTACTGTTCGGAGCACTTGTGCAGTTGTAGCTCATCATGGTTGGAATGTACATTAGTTGGACATCAAAACAACATTTTTGATTGGTGACTTGCATGAAGAAGTGTATGTTTTTCAGCCCCGTGGCTTTGTGTAGAAAGGGCATGAAAACCAGGAGTGCAAGTTAAAGAAGGCATTATATGGTTTAAAGCAAGCACCACGTACTTGGTATGAGAAGATACATGCCTATCTGATTGCAGATGGTTTTGAGAATAGTCCAACTAAAAGCACCTTATATGTTAAGCGTGCTAATGATGTGCTTCTGATCATTGTTGTCTATGTCGACGACATGCTGGTCATTGGTCCTATTGAGAAGCATATTGCTGATTTGCATGCCTCATTTGAGAAGTTTGATTTGGGGCATTCGCATCACTATTTGGGCATTCAGTTTATGCAAGTTGATGGTGGAATGGATTTGTGTCAAACGAAATATATTGACACATTATTGCGGCATTTTGGCCTTGAAAACTATAAGCCTATTGCCACTCCTATGGAGACAAGTTTACGATTGAGTCTTCATGATGTTGGAGATGCATTTGATGTTGTTCTCTATCAGTAGGTTGTTGGATGCTTGATTTACTTATGCATTACTCGATCAAATATTCAGTTTGCTATCTCACAGATGAGCAGGTTTATGCATTGCCCAGGAGTCAAGCATTGGCAGGTGGTTAAGCGCATCTTTTGCTACTTGAGTGGTACTTGGCTACTTGGGTTGTTTTATCCCGGGGGGGATCACTACCGCCAGATTTGCATGTTTTTTCTGACTCTGATTGGGCTGGTTGCTATGACACTCATGTGTCCACTAGTGGCTTTTGCTTCATGCTTGGTAGCTCATGTATATCTTGGTTGAGCAAGAAGCAGCCTACTGTGGCCACTTCCAGTTGTGAGGCTAAGTATAGGGCAGCTTTCACAGCTACTATTGAGTGTGTGTGGCTCAGACACCTTATGGCTGATTTGGCTGTTGGTCAGACTTCTACCACCACCATCTTCACTGATAGTCAGAGCGCATTGGAAGTTGCGAGGAACCCTGTGTTCCATGCTTGCACTAAGCACATTGAGGTGCAGTATTACTATGTCAAGGAGAGGTTCTCTACTGGGGTGATCAGCTTGGCATATGTGCCCACGCAGGAGAACATTGCAGACCTTTTCACGAAGGCTCTACCTAGGGAGAAGTTTGAAGCTTTCCACAAAGCTTTGGGCCTACTTCCTTTTGTGGATTGATTTCCACATAGCATGGGACTTCCTTATACATGAGTGCCAGCTCCTTGTTCACCGCATCACTCCCAGGGGGGGATTTGTTGATATATTTAGGTAGTGATGTGTGTGAACACATTAGGACCGTCGGGGCACTTTTTCCCCTCTTTAGGAGGTTTTTTTTTTCCTGGCTTGTATATACGCCTATTGCCCTAATGGGCTAATTATCTTTGTACATTCTCTAGTAATACATTCAGTATTGTGTGTTGTGCTCCAAGCTTCTTCTTCTTCCTTGTGTTGTTCGCGTGCTTCCACAGACATCCAACTCCAACAATGTTTGCTTTTCACTTTCTAACCCATCACTTCCATCAATTTTCTCTATTTGATGGAGATTTCCTTTTTCAAATAGATGTACTAGAAAATAATTCTAAGTCTTTTTCTTTTGCTTGTTTATATAACTTGACTACCTTTTGAACTTCTTTCGATGTCTGCAACTCTTTATGTCCTAAAATTTGGTCTTTTTCTTTGATCAATTGCTTTGCATCCTTCAACTGTCTCTCTAGTTCCAAAACATTGTTTAACTTGGCAACAACTATGCGTAAATTATCTTTCAATAATATAATTTCATTATTTAAAGAATCGTTTTTAGCCTATAACATGTTCACCTCTCTCTATGAGTGGAATTTTCTATCATCATTTGTTGTCTTTGTTCTGTAATTTCTTGCAACTGGCCATTCATGATCATTTCTTCGTCTTCATTCTTCTAATTTTGTTTCCGATGATAGAATTTCCCTTTCCATAGCTCGCACTTTTTCTACTGAAATATCTACTCTCCCAAAATAATTTATCTTCCAATTCCTATGAATTTTGCTCTAGCAAGGCATTCTCTACCTATAGAGCCTAATTCACTTGCTCTCTTTACTTAGAGTTACCTTGATCCTTCTCCACTTGCAATGAGCACAAAGGTAGCACCCTAGTTTTTTCTACTAGGTAAAAGGCCGAAACTTTGTAATCCTTCATAAACCAAAGATAAATATAATAAGTACATGTCCATGTAATCATCTGCACTTTCCCTTGTGCATTGCACCACGAATCATGAACCTCATCATTAGATGTCAAAAAATGCACTGATGTACTTCTACATCATTCTTATCAATGTCATTTGGTGCTTTCACTTTGCTCTTTTTCTTATCGTTGTCTTTCCACATGAAGATGAGTTTCCTCCTCTTCCAATCTCAACTTCTCTACTTCTAGTTTGAAGGTTGCTTATTCTTCTTCCTTTCACCTCCCTTATTCTTCTAGCTTTGCAGAGGATTCTGCCTACTATTGTGCCCTTCTCCTAGCTTCTACTTCTGCACTTCAGAATGCTTCTCAAACTATCTCCTCCTTTTTGCACTTCTTGCACCTTTTGTCTTCATTGTTTGTATCAAATCCGATTTCCTACTTGGTTTGTCTCAATACCTCTTGTTGGAACATGTTATCAGATACCTCAGCCACTTATCTTCTTTCTGGCAATGGCCCAATTGGCATTAGCAAACAAAAGATAACACTAACCTTTGTGTCAAAATTCTTATGCTTTTATGTTGCTTGGCATGTGTATGCATATGCATGTGTGTATGCATATGCATGTGTGTATGCATATGCATGTGTGTATGCATATGCATGTGTGTATGCATATGCATGTGTGTATGCATATGCATGTGTGTATGCATATGCATGTGTGTATGCATATGCATGTGTGTATGCATATGCATGTGTATGCATATGCATGTGTGTATGCATATGCATGTTTGTATGCATATGCATGTATGTGTGTATGCATATGCATGTATGTGTGTAGTGTATGCATATGCATGTGTATGCATATGCACATGTATGCATATGCATGTGTATGCATATGCATGTGTGTATGCATATGCATGTGTGTATGCATATGCATGTGTGTATGCATATGCATGTGTGTATGCATATGCATGTGTGTATGCATATGCATGTGTGCATATGCATACACACATGCCCATACACACATGCATATGCATACAGACATGCATATGCATACACACATGCATATGCATACACATGCATAAGCATACACATGCATAAGCATACACATGCATATGCATACACATGCATATGCATACACATGCATATGCATACACATGCATATGCATACACATGCATATGCATACACATGCATATGCATACACATGCATATGCATACACATGCATATGCATACACATGCATATGCATACACATGCATATGCATACACATGCATATGCATACACATGCATATGCATACACATGCATATGCATACACATGCATACACATGCATATGCATACACATGCATATGCATACACATGCATATGCATACACATGCATATGCATACACACATGCATATGCATACAGACATGCATATGCATACAGACATACATGCATATGCATACACACATGCATATGCATGTGTGTATGCATATGCATGTATGTCTGTATGGATATGCATGTGTATGCATATGCATGTGTGTATGCATATGCATGTGTGTATGCATATGCATGTGTGTATGCATATGCATGTGTGTATGCATATGCATGTATGCATATGCACATGCATATGCATGTGTGTATGCATATGCATGTATGTGTGTATGCATATGCATGTGTGTATGCATATGCATGTATGTGTGTATGCATATGCATGTGTGTATGCATATGCATGTATGTCTGTATGGATATGCATGTGTATGCATATGCATGTGGGTATGCATATGCATGTGTGTATGCATATGCATGTGTGTATGCATATGCATGTATGCATATGCACATGCATATGCATGTGTGTATGCATATGCATGTATGTGTGTATGCATATGCCTGTGTGTATGCATATGCATGTGTGTATGGATATGCATGTGTATGCATATGCATGTGTATGCATATGCATGTGTATGCATATGCATGTGTATGCATATGCATGTGTATGCATATGCATGTGTATGCATATGCATGTGTATGCATATGCATGTGTATGCATATGCATGTGTATGCATATGCATGTGTATGCATATGCATGTGTATGCATATGCATGTGTATGCATATGCATGTGTATGCATATGCATGTGTATGCATATGCATGTGTATGCATATGCATGTGTGTGCATATACATGTGTGTATGCATATGCATGTATGTGTGTATGCATATGCATGGATATGCATGGATATGCATGTTTGTATGCATATGCATGTGTGTATGCATATGCATGTGTGTATGGATATGCATGTGTGTATGCATATGCATGGATATGCATGTTTGTATGCATATGCATGTGTGTATGCATATGCATGTGTGTATGGATATGCATGTGTGTATGCATATGCATGTGTGTATGCATATGCATGTTTGTATGCATATGCATGTGTGTATGGATATGCATGTGTGTATGCATATGCATGTGTGTATGCATATGCATGTGCGTATGCATATGCATGTGTGTATGTGTGTATGCATATGCATTGTGTATGTGTGTATGCATATGCATGTGTGTATGTGTGTATGCATATGCATTTGTATGCATATGCATTTGTATGCATATGCATTTATGTATGTTTATGCATTTGTGTATGCATATGCATTGTGTACATGTGTATGCATATGCATGTGTATGCATATGCATGTGTATGCATATGCATGTGTATGCATATGCATGTGTATGCATATGCATGTGTATGCATATGCATGTGTATGCATATGCATGTGTATGCATATGCATGTGTATGCATATGCATGTGTATGCATATGCATGTATATGCATATGCATATGCATGTGTGTATGTGTATACATTTGTGTATGTGTGTATTTATGTATGCATATGCATGTGTGTATGCATATGCATTTGTGTATGCATGTGTGTATTTGTGTATGCATATGCATGTTTGTATGCATATGCATTTGTGTATGCATGTATGTGTGTGCATGTATGTGTGTATGCATATGCATGTGTGTGTTTATACATATGTGAGTGTGTATGTATATGTTTATGTCTCTCTCTCTCTCTATGTCAATAAAAAACAAAACAATCACTTCCATCGATGTAATTGTTTAAATCGGTGTCGTCAAAGTCCACTTGAAGTTGTCTTTCGTCGAATTTCCAAAGACTTGATCCCAAAATCTCTTGCAAAACTAAAGAGAGAAGATATTAGAAAAAGAGTGCTCCAGTATGTGTGATATACTTACCAAAACTTCAGATCTAGAAAAATAGAGGTGTGCTTAGAGAGAGAGAGAGGGAGGGGGAGGGAGAGAGAGAGAGGGAGGGAAAGAGAGAGAGAGGGAGGGGGAGGGAGAGAGAGAGAGGGAGGGAGAGAGAGAGAGAGAAAGAAAGAGTGACAAATAGAGATATGTTGTTCGTGCACACAAAGTTGACAGTAGATTTAGTTTCAAAACGCACGGAATGTCAAATTTTTGCTCTCGGGCCCGGTTAAAACAATGCGTCGATATGAGCATCGGTAATGTCCAGTAATTTACTAACGCTCATACTGATGCAGTTGTACCGACGCGTCCATTGGATAGTCAGTTTCCCAAAATGTTTCAAGGGTCATACTGACGCCGACGCGTGACCGTCGGTATGCCGAACGTCGGTATACCCTTGATATGTTGTAGTGTTTCTCAAACTTTCTATGTTTCACATGATGATGTAGATCATTCCATTTGTGATGCAAATTTTCATGATGCACTTGTTGATGAGATGGTTGATATAGAGGAGGCAAAAACTTTGCCTAATTAGCTAGACTCTATGAGATAGCAAATTGAATGGAGCTCTATCTATCATATTTCTTCAAGATCTCATAGTGCTTCTTTTGCATCAGATTTCTATGCTATGGCTACCTCTAGTTTTGTCATGAGGATGAGCCTATTTCTTCTGATGAAACACAAAATTGAAAAAATTGGATGGCTGCTTGATGCTATTATGAAGAATGGTACTTGGTCTTTATGTGATTTACCTCCTCACAAAAAGCCCATTGGCACTATATTGGTATTCAAACTAAAATATAAACGTGATGGAATAGTTGACAAGTAAGCTAGGATTGTTGAAAAAGGTTATGTTCAAGAAAGAGGCGTTGATTTTGATGCAACTTTTGCACCCAGATGTCCAATAACTACCGTTTGTAGCATTTGTGCCCTTCTAGCACATGATGATTGAAATGTACACTAGTTGGACATTAAAACTGCATTTCTAAATGGTGATTTACATGAAGAACTGTATTTTTTCAACCCCATGGTTTTGTGCAGATAGGGCATGAAAACAAAGTGTGAAAGTCGAAAAAGGCATTATATGGTTAGAAGGAAGCACCACGTGCTTGGTATGAAAAGATACATGCCTACTTGATTGCACATGGTTTTGAGAACAATCCAACTGAGAGCACCTTATATATTAAGCATGCAAATAATGTGCTTCTGATTGTTGTTGTCTATGTTGATATCATGCTACTTACTAGTCCTAATGAGAAGCATACTGTTGATTTTAAGGCTGATTTTCATGCCTCATTTGCGATTTGGGGCATTTGCATCATTATTTGGGCATTCACTCTATGCAAGTTGATGGTGGAATAGATTTGTGTGAAAAAAATATATTGACACATTATTGGGTGCAAACGTATTTCCATTCCTATGGAACTAGGTTTACAATTGAGTATTCATGATGTTAAAGATGCATTTGATGTTGTTCTCAATAAGCAAACTATTGGATTCTTGATTTACTTATGCATAATTGGAACTGATATTCAATCTTTTGTCTAAAAAATGAGCAGGTTTATGCATTGCCCAGGTGTCAAGCATTGGCAGGAGGTTAAGCACATCTTTTGCTACTTGAGTGGTACCTAACTACTTGGATTGTTTTATCCCAAGGGGGGATCACTACTACCAAATTTACATGATTTTTTTGACTATGATTGGGCTGGTTGCTATGACACTCATGTCTCCACTAGTGTTTTTTACTTGATGATTGGTAGATCATGCATATTTTGGTTGAGCAAGAAGCAACCTAATGTGGCCACTTCTATTTGTGAGGCTTAGTATAGGGCAACTTTCACAGCAACTATTGAGTGTGTGCGGCTCAAATGCCTTTTGGTTGATTTGGGTGTTCCTTAGTCTTTTTCCACCACCATCTTCACTAATAGTCAGAGTGCATTGGCAATTGCAAGGAACCATTGTATTCCATGCTTGCATAAAGCACATTGAGGTGCATTATCATTATTTCAGGGAGAGGTTCTTTGCTGGAGATATCAGTTTGACATATTTTCCCACATAGTATAACATTGCAGATCTTTCACAAAGGCTCTACCTCAGGAGAAGTTTGAAGCTTTCCGCAAGCTTTGTGCTTACTTTATTTTGTGGATTGATCTCTTTCCAAATATCTTGGAACTTCCTTATACATGAGTGCAATCTCCTTATTCATTGCATCACACCTAGGGGGATTTGTTGCTATATTTAAGTAGTGAGCATGTGAACACACTTAGGACAATTGGGCCACCTTTTTACCTATTGGGGGGTTTTTTCCCCCGGCTTGTATATATGCCTATAACCCTAACGTGTCACTTACCTTTGTACGTTCGCTTGGTAATACATTCAGTATTGTGTGTTGTGCTCCAAGATTCTTCTTCTTCCTTGTGCTATTTGCATGCTTCCGCAGGCCTCAAACTCCAACATGATTCCACTCAAATGGTCTACATGTTTTATAATCCATACACAATAATTTACCACAAGCATGGATCTTGTGTTTGAAGAACATGAGTCTTGGTATGATGAGGACAAACAGAAGATAAACCTACCATATGATCTTGACTTTGATTTCCATCCATTAGGTAGAAGGCATGATACACAGGTCAATGATCCAAGAAGTGAATCTGATGATGATCAAGAAGAGAAGGAAAGAGACCATAAGCTCTAGAAGTCAAGAGGAAAGGCCAAAATGCAAGAATGTAGAGAATGCTCTAAGGATACTCCTAGAAGGTTAACAAGGGAGAAAAAGCATTCTGAAAGTAATGGATATGATTCTACATCTGTTACAAAGCATTCAATTTACTTGGCCAATTACTCAACTTCAAAGGAACCTTCAACATATGATGAAGTCAAGGGTAACCCTAATTGGGAGAAAGCTACGAAAGAGGAGATAGAAGCTTGAAAAGAAATGGAGACTTGGGAGTCGGCTCTAGTGCAAACTAATAAGAAGGTAATAGGTTGCAGATGGGTCTATAAACTAAAAAGAAATTCAGATGGATCAATTTGTACGTACAAAGCCGGATTATTTATTAAAGGATGTGCTCAAACTCATGGCATAGACTATGAGGAGACCTTCTCACCAATCGCAAAAAGTGACTACAATCAGGACATTGCTAAGTGAAGTTGTTGCAAGAAATTGGAGACTACTTCAACTAGATGTGAAGAATGCATTTCTCAATGGTTGGATTAGTGAAAAGGCACACATGTCACAATCTCTTGGATTTGAAAACCCTAATTACACATCTTATGTATGTAGACTCAAAAATACATTGTGTGGATTGAAACAAGATCCTAGAGCTTGGAATTTCAAATTGATAACATATCTACAAGATCAAGGTTTCAGGTCAAGCAATGCATGTTGGAGTTTGAGGTTCATAGAAGCATGCAAACAACATAAGGAAGAAGAAGAATCTTGGATCACAACACACAATATTGAATGTATTACCAAGAGAATGTACAAAGTTAAGTGACCCATTAGGCTTATAGGCATATATACAAGCAAGGGAAAAAAAACCTCATAAAGAGAGAAAAAATTTCCCCGACGGTCGATGTGTGTTCATGCACATTGCTACCAAAATATATCAACAAATCCCATGTGGGAGTGATGCAATGAACAAGGAGCTAGCACTCATGTATAAGGAAGTGCCAAGCTATGTGGAATCAATCCACAAAATGAAGTAAGCCCAAAACTTTGCAGAAAGCTTCAAACTTCTCCCTAGGTAGAGCCTTATGAAAAGGTCTGCAATGTTCTCCTATGTGGGCACATATGCAAAATTGATATCTCCAGCAGAGAACCTCTCCCTGACATAATGATACTGCACCTAAATGTGCTTAGTGAGAGCATGGAACACAAAGTTCCTTGCAATTCCCAATGTGCTCTGATTGTCAGTGAAGATGGTGGTGGCTGAAGACTGGCTAACACCCAAAGCAACTAAAAGGCATATGAGCCACACAAACTCACCAATCACTATGAAAGCTTCCCTATACTCAGCCTCACAACTAAAAGTGGCCATAGTAGATTGCTTCTTGCTCAACCAAGATATGCATGAGCTACCAAGCATGAAGAAAAAACCATTAGTGGACACACGAGTGTCATCACAACCAGCCCACTCAAAGCTAGAAAAAGCATGTGAATATGGCGATAGTGATCCCCCCTTGGGATAAAACAATCCAAGTAGCCAAGTACCACTAAAGTAGCAAAAGACGTGCTTAGCCTATCAATGCTTGACACTTGGGCAATGCACAAACTTGCTCATCTAAGAGATAGCAAACTAAATATCATGTTGACTTGTGCATCAGTAAATCAAGCATCCAACAACCTTCTAATAGAGAACAACCATCTCCAGCATCATGAAAAATCAATCATAAACCTGTCTCCATAGGAGTGGCAATAGGTTTGTAGTCTTCAATGCCAAAATCCTGCAATAATGTGTCAATATGTTTTCTTTGACACAGAGCTATTCCTCCATCAACTTGCATAAACTGAATGCCCAAATAATGATGTAAATGCCCCAAATCTGATATTTCAAGTAAGGCATGCAAATCAGTCTTAACTCAGCAATATGCTTCTCATTAGGACCAGTGAGTAGCATGACATCAACATACATAGCAATGATAAGAAGTACATCATCAACACGCTTAACATGTAAGGTTCTCTCAGTTGAATTGTTCTCAAAACCATGTGCAATCAAGTAGGCATGTATCTCTTCATACCAAACACGTCGTGCTTACTTTAAACCATATAATGCCTTCTTCAACCTACATTCTTTGTTTCATTCCCTTTCTACACAAAACGATGGAACTGAAATACATACACTTCTTCATGCAAGTTACTATTCAAAAATGTTGTTCTAATGTCCAAGTGATGTACATTCTGACCATGGTGAGGTGCAAGTGCAAAAATGATATGAATAGTAGTCATTCGACATGTGGGAGCAAAGGTCTCATCAAAATCAATGCCTCTTTCTTGAGCATAAACTTTTGCAACAAGCCTAGCTTTATACATGTCAACTGTTCCATCACACTTATGCTTAAGCTTGTATACCCACCTAGTGCTAATGGTTGTCTTGTCAAGAGGCAAATCACATAAAGATAAAGTACCATTCTTCATAATAACATCGTACTCTGATTGCATAGCAGCCATCCAATTTTATGAATTTTGTGCGTCATCAAAAGAAACAAACTCATTCTCATCACAAAGACTAAAGACAACCATAGCATAACAATCTGATGCAAAATACGCACTATGAGAGCCTCAATCATTACGATATGATAGAGATGCATATAATTTTCTATCTCACACAATCTGTATTAGCTATTTAGGCATATTCTTTGCCTCCTCTATATCCACCCTCTCATCAACAAGCGCATCATGTAAATCTGCATCACAAATGCATTGATTTGCATCCTTCAACTTTCTGTATCATCTTCTTCACCAACAGTAATCTTGCAGAGGCTTCTCCTCTCTCCCCGAAGCACCAAATCTGACGAGACATGGCTCATTGGAAAGGTATTAATGTTTACTTTATGTTTCTAAATTTTCATAGCATTTGGTTCAATAGATTGAGATAACTCTTAGTTTTTTTAATGTCGGTGTCAATCTCTACGTATTCCTGAAAAATAGGAGGTACCACCGTTGAGTGTCTCATTCATTCCTATAGCATATTTTTCTTATTCCTTATAATTTTGTGCATTATATACACTCAATCCTATGTGTATCACTCCCATAAAAGGATTTTTTATAATTGTAATCATGCTGGTCGCTATGGGCATTTGAAGTCCATTGTCTCTTCCATAGATAGTAAGTTTTTTGAGCTAGTCGACACGTGAACCTATCAGTTTTGTATTGACTCCTTATCCTTGATGATCCAAAGTACATGGTGCATTTCTTTGCACTTATCGCATGCCTATAAGGTCTATTTGAGTCTCAATAAGCTCAAGGGCTGGTTGGTTGGACCAAACTTCATCGCTTCGAAACGCACTTTTCTACCTCCTATAAGGTTCACCAAGTTCTTTCAGTGGTATCAGAGCTAGATCAAGATGGGTGACGGCTTTCCCTCAATGATCGAGAAGCTTGATTGAAACAACTATGTGCCCTGACAAATCAAAATGGAGGCCTATTTGCAAGGTAGAAATCTTTATGGAATTGTAGTAGGTGATGAAGTTATGCCTATTCCAAGATCCAAAGGAGGACCTACTCAAGACGAGATAGATAGGCTCACACTTTGGTGTGCAAGGGATGCTCAAGCAAGGTCGTACATACTAAACTCTATCTCTGACTTTCTATTACCACATATTAGAGGATATAAGACATCTCAAGAGACTTGGAATGCCCTCGAGACATTCTTTTCTACTAGTACCAAAGCAAGAAAGAATGGTCTTTGGAACGAGTTCAACCAAATGAAGAAGACAACCAAACAAACCATCATGGAGTTCGTTACCAAGGTCAAGGAGGTTGCGGATCAGTTAGCATCCATTGGAGAGCTGATTGAAGAAGAGGTCATCATGGGGCAAATTCTCAACCGCATTCGAAGTGATAAGCAATGGCAATCTTTCACTACGGCATATGATCTCATCATGGATGTGCAAACTCTAGACTTCAACATCTTTCTTGGACAACTCTTCAATCAAGAAGCCAACAATAGCATAAAGGAAGGTAACTCCTATCATGGTAATTCAACTAGTTCTCTATATGCAGATAAGAAGGACAAGAAGCTGAAAGGCAAGAAGAAGGAAAAAGATGAAGAAGAGACTTCCCAAGCCAACTTCGCAAGCAAGATCAAGTGGAAAGGGAAGAAGAAAGGACCAAAGCATGACAAAGCCAAAGGTCAGAATGTTCAACCTTATGCCATTTATGATAAGACCAACCACACCACTCAGAATTGTTGGTTCAATGGGAAGACCCACAAAGGAAGTGGAAGAGGTGGATATGGTAGCAATAGAGGCAGAGGTGGACACAAATTCAATAATAACAATAGAAGCTATAATAGAAGGGACTTCAAAAATTATTCAGAAGATCAACCACATGAAGACTCATTGCCTCTCATGAATCTAAGCCACAAAGAAGGTAAAGAAGATGATCATTTGTTCTACATAGATTCAGGATGTTCGAATCATGTTGCAGGCAACATGGCTCTTCTATCTGATTTGGAAAATTCAAAGCATAGACATGAAGTGCAAACAAGGGATGATAGAAAGCACAATGTGCAGAAGATTGGTAATGTCAAAGCTTCCAATGGGAGGACAAACATTTTGAGTAAGGTTCTCTATGTACCCACTACCACTAAAAACCTAATAAGTGTTGGCCAAATAGTTGAAAAAGGCTTGCAAGTTAGGTTCACCCAACATGGAGCTTTTGTGGAAGATCCATGTTAAGGCTTCAAGAAGATAGCCAAAGGTGAGAAGCATGGTAGGCTCTTTACTTTTGAAGTAGGAGAAACCAAGAACATAGCTCTATTCACTTTTGGGTCTCAAACCCTAAGTGAGCTTGAAGTGTGGAATAAGAGACTTGCTCATGTGAATGAAAGAACCTTGAAGGATATATGCAGGGATCAAAGTGTTCTAGGACTGCCAAACATATCAAAGAAACACATGATCAACAGGTGTGATGCATGTTAGATTGGGAAGGCACAAAGACAACCATTCAACCATAAAGGCTACATCCACAACAACTTATTGGAATTAGTACATACAGATGTATGGGGACCAATTCAAGAACCTTCATTGGTAGGATCAAGGTATTATGTATCATTTATTGATGACCATAGTAGATGGACTCTTCTATACTTTATCAAGAGTAAGAATGAAGTGTTTGGTTGCTTCAAAAAGTATCAAGCACATGTGGAGAATCATACAGGTAGATCACTCAAAAAGCTTAGATCTGATGAAGGGGAAGAATACTTCTCCAAAGATTTTGATGAGTTCTTGTAGGACAAAGGTATCAAAAGGGAAGTGACTACCAGGTACTCTCCTCAACTAAATGGAATTGCAAAGAGGAGAAACAAGGCATTGGTTGGATCAGCCCGAACAATGCTTGAAGAGAAGAAGTTGCCACATTATCTATGGCTCGAAGCTATTTCAACTATTGTGTACCTTGTCAATAAACTACCATCCAAATCACTTCAAGGTATGACTCCTTATGAAGCATGGCATGGAAGAAAACCTAGCCTTGGACATTGCAAGGTGTTTGGTTGTTTAGCTTATGTTCATGTACCATCACAAATAAGAGGTAAGCTAGATGAAAGGGCAACAAAGGTAGTGTTTATTGGATATGATTCAACTTAGATGAGTTACAGGTTCTATAATCCTTCAACCAAGAAATTCACTACGAGTAGAGATGTTGTGTTTGAAGAACACAGGTCTTGGTATGATGAAGACAAACAAAAGGTTACTCTACCATATGATCTTGATTCTGATTCTCATCAATTAGGAAGCAAGCATGATACACAGGTCCAGGATCCAAGAAGTGATACAGATGATGACCGAGATGAAAGGGAAAAGGATTACAAGCTATGGAAGTCAAGAGGCAAAGCAAAGATGCAAGAGGTTTGAGAATGCTCTAAACAAGCACCTAGAAGATCAGCAAGAGAGAAGAAACAACTAGAAAGGTATGGATATGATTCCACATTTGTTACGAAGCATTCAATCTACTTGGAAAAAGACTCTATTTCAGAGGAACCCTCAACCTATGAAGAGGCAAAGGGAAACCCTAATTGGGAAAAGGCCATGAAAGAAGGAGATGGACACTTGGGATTTGGTTCGAATGTTGCTGAATCAAAAGGTAATTGGTTGCAGATGGGTATATAAAGTTAAAAGAAATTCAGACGGATCAGTTTGCAGGTACAAGACAAGATTAGTTAATAGATGCATTGAAGGAGATGGACACTTGGGATTTGGTTCGAATGTTGCTGAATCAAAAGGTAATTGGTTGCAGATGGGTATATAAAGTTAAAAGAAATTCAGACGGATCAGTTTGCAGGTACAAGACAAGATTAGTTGCCAAAGGATGCTCACAAATGCATGGTATAGACTATGAGGAAACATTCTCACCAATTGCAAAGATGACTACAATCAGGACATTGATAAGTGTAGTTGCTTCAAGGAATTGGAGACTCCTCCAACTTGATGTGAAAAATGAATTCTTAAATGGTTGGATAAGTGAAGAGGTATACATGTCAGAACCACCAGGTTTTGAAAACCCTAATCATCCATCTTATGTTTGCAGACTTAAGAAAGCATTGTATGGATTGAAACAAGCTCCTAGAGCTTGGCATTATAGGTTGGTTACATATCTTCAAGATCAAGGGTTCAAACCTAGCAACTCAGATCCATCTCTATTTATCAAAAGGGATCATGATGACGTTATCTATCTATGTGTATATAAAGATGATATTATTGTGATAGGTGATGATCTAAATGGCATTCAAAGAATCAAGAGACACATGCAAGAGGAGTTCAAAATCAGTGACCTAGGTGAGCTCACATGTTAGCTAAGGATGATAGAAGAAGTACTTCTGGTTACTTAGCATTTGCAGGTTCGAAGCTAGCGTCATGGAGTCGCAAGAAGCAACGTACGGTTGCTTTATCCTCGATTAAAGTAGAGTACAGAGGCTTGACCATAGCAACTTAAGAGGCAATATGGTTAAAGGCATTGTATACAAATTTGGGACTTGTAAGTTCCAAACCTCACATATTCGGAGATAATGTAAGTTCCATGCATCTAGCGGCAAACCCTATTTTCCATGCAAGAACCAAACACATAGAGGTGCATTACCACTTCATCAGGGAGAAGCTCATGGCAAAGGAGATTGACGTTTGTTTTGTTCCAACTGAAAAGCAAGTAGCAAATATGATGACAAAGGCACTTGATGGAATAAAGCTTTGTAGATTCAAAGCTATGGCATGTATTCAACCTATCAGAGAATGAAGACTCAAGCATACTTTAGTTTGAGGGGGAGTTGTTGGAACATCAAGCTTACACTATGCTTGAGGTGGATTTGATCTACATCAAAGGCTATTGCATCAAAAGAATATCTGTTGGAGAGTTCTTTTACCTATGCTCATTTATTGTATTTTTATTTAGAGATTTTTGATGCTTCATTTACCATTGTAAAATCCTTGAGCTTTACACATGTAAAAGTAGAAATACAGAGCACAAATCCCACAAATTTTTGGTGGTTGAGGTGTAATCAATCAAGCAATCAATCACCTAAAAGTAGATCAAACTAGATCTTCACTTTCCTAGATTGTAGGAAAGTGATTTGATTCCCTCCAACAACCATTCCCACCTTCATTTGAATTCAAAATCCACTTGTAGAAGTCGTGGAGCACTTCTAGAGTCTATGTAAATACTTGAAATCACTTGTACAATACATTGAAGCAATATACATACACTTGTGACCATCATTGTCTTGCTCCTTCAATTTTCTACATCATCTTCTTCACCAACAGTAATATTGCAGAGGCTACTGCACTCTCTCCTGAGCTCCAAATTTGATCAAAGATGGCACATTGGAAAGGTATTCTTGTCTATTTTATTTCTAAATTTTCATAGCATTTGGTTGTAGAGAAATCTCCGTTTTTTTGTCTTGGGGTCAATCTCTATGTATGCCTAAAAAATAGGAGGTACCACCGTTGAGTGTAGCATATTTTGCTTATTCCTTATACTTTTGTGCATTATATACACTCAACCCTATGTGTATCACTCCCATAAAAGGATTTTTTCTAATTGTAATCACTCTAGTCGCCATGGGCATTTGAAGTTCATTGCCTCTTCCATAGATAATAAGTTTTTTGAGCTAGTCGACATACGAACCTATCTGTTTTATATTAACTCCTTCTCCTTGATGCTTCAAAGTACATAGTGCATTTCTTTGCACTTATTGCATGCCTATAAGGTCTATTTGAGTCTCCATAAGCTCAAGGGCTGGTCTTGTGCCGATTAGCTCGACCAAACTTTGTCGCTTTGAAACGCACTTTTCTACCTTCTACAAGCTTCTCCAAGTTCTTTCATATGTTAATGTTGATCCCATAGAAAAACCATCCCAGGTACTTTTGAGTTTTGCGAGTACCCATTGCTTCTTCATATACTTATGGATCACTTCACTCACCTACTCCCATCCATCTCTAATTCATGTACCGGAGGATAGAGTTCCTCATGTACCTTGAAATTAATATCCTTTAGGAATAAATAGACTTGATCATGTTGAATTAATCTCTTATCAAGATCAAAATGCTCTTAAATTTTCTCTTCAGATTGTCTTTTGATACTCCTAAGAAACTTGTCTTTTGGTGCATGAATCCAATGTAGAAAAGAAGATTAGGTTATCTTATTGAAATCCTTGTATGCAAATGTTTTGGCAAGGTTGGCTATGAAGTCATCCCATGTGTTCGCTTCTTCCAAATTGATTTAACTCCTTATCTCCAAATTTATAACATATATGAAGGTATCACATAGCTCCTAATTTTTCATATGTGCCAAAATAGGTCTTAGGTACTTGGGTTCAAACTTGTAATCTTTGTAGAAGCACAGGATATTCTTGGCATCGAAATATCCAAGCCTCTTGATAATCTGAACTTGGAATTCTTGAAAAGCACTTTCTTGTTTTGGCTTTTATTGGATAACCAAGAACTATGCAATGAGATCAACCATGATGAATGGGGAGGTTGAAGATGCATGTCAAGTTCACTAACAATGTTGCAATGTTTAAATCTTATATGAAGAAAAGCTTCAAATTTACATACACATCATGTCGGGACATAGTTATATACCAATCATGGATAAAGGATGGGAGCTTTGGATTTTGGAACAAGATCCAAATGCAGTCATGTGCTTTCTTTTACCCACATGAGGCCAAATTTTTTAGCTCTATAAAAATAGTTTTGGGCATCTCCAAAAGAACAAGGCAAACTACATGAAGAAGTCTACATTTGTCAACACACTCCAACTTGAACACTTTGCAAATCATATCATCAATATTTTGAGACAAGAATAGACGTTGTCGGGAAGATTTGCATCTTCCAATTGATGACCCGAAAAATTAAAATATTTATTGGTGAATTCTAAACCTCTTTTAGATCACTGTTGATCAGTTGTGCTAATTTGATTAACTATTTTGAAAATGTTATTAGGTATGAAGGATGAAGCAGGACATATGTTCATGTTAGGGTTTACCCTAATTACTTATTTAATGAGAATTTCCTATTTTACATTCAAGAATTATGGGTATTCAGCCTAGGGTTTCTTGAATTCATGTGTTGTTTATAAGAGTTGGTTAATGTTAAGGGTTTAGATGAGTTATAATGGGTTAAAGCTAGGGTTCAGAAGGATTTTAATGATCTAACCCAGGGGGTTTTATGGGTTTCCAATAGGGTTTCTAGGATTTAATATATTTAAAGGGTTAACATAGATATTACTCAAAAACATTAATATCTAAATTACATATTTATGTATTAAACATTAAATTATGTCATTAATAATTACTTTAATTATTTGTGTGCATTTAAAAACTAAGGTTCTAATTAATTAAAAGCTTAACCTAAGTCTAATTTAATGGATTTATTTAATTGAGAAATGTAGGCTAATTAGATTAAAATGATTAATTAAATGGATAAATAACTAGTGGACTATATGAGTGCTAGGGAAAAGAATGGCTTATATAAGTTGTGTAACTAAAGTGATTGAAAGAGTGGTTGGAATAAATGATGCAATTAAAGGAAGTTAAAGAGAAACTTTAAATGAATGGTGTATATGAAAAAGGTTAAAAGAATGGAGTAAGTGAGTTGTGTAAATAAAGTCAATTTAAAGGGTGGTGAAAGAAAGGAGATTAAAGTGTGGTTGTAGATTAAAAGTTAAAACCAAAAGAGTGGATTAGGAAAGACTTGTGTATGTATTTAAATGTGTGTTGAGCTCAAGTTTCTCCTAATGTTTTTTGCAGACATTCAAAGCAAAAGAATCGAAGAGCATCATTGCAGAAACATTGGTGAATACAAGCTATTGAAGTGAAGAAAAGAGAAGCAGCAAGATTGAAAATTCATTTATATCTTATTTCCCGAATTAGTCAATTACCCAAATGTTTAGACATTCATCCTTAAGTTTAGACCTTGCATTTGTATTAGAACTATTGTATTGATCCATTAGCTTATCAATTAATTCAAGCAGTTTAGCATCATATTGTTTCATTAGTTTTCTCATTACTTTCCTTGATGTCTTCTAAGTTAGTTCATGAGTCTGAGCATAGAACTATTGAAATTATTGAAAATGTTGAGAATGTTCTACCAACTCTAAACAGACCAGAAGCCTCTAGCTTACCTGAAAGTTTAGTAGAAGAACCCATTATGGAAGTTTCAATCTCATATCAGGAAGCTGTTGCGAGGTACGAGGCTGGCCGTCCTTACGGTCCATAGCTATTTAAACTATTTAAAGATCTTAGTTTCAGTCATAGAAATAGGTAATTTAAATTATTTAATCATTAGAACCCTTATTTTCATAAGCCTGAGTTTGCTACAGACACCCCGCGTGTGCCGAACGATTTAGGCGGATGACTTGATCCACCATCCGAGCATCTCTCACGACCCGACATTGGTGAACCCGACGTGAACAAACGGCGATGCAGCTCAGGTATAAATTTTAAATTTTGCTTGCATATGCATACATCGACAGGTTGAATTGCAGAAGCTTTTTCATCCGTGGGAGTTGTGGCTATGTCGTTGGAACCTTGCACTTTTCTAGGTGTTGAGGGCTGTTCTCTAGGGAACTGAGCGCCTCCACGAAGAGTGGCAAGTAGCTATCCTCATCTCGCCACCCCTTTTCATCGACATTAGAAGCAAGAACGTTTGCACAATCATCCATTAGCAACTGATGTATTAGACTTTGATTCTATTAAAAATTGTATAAACTTATACACAAGTCACTCTTTAAGCCTCTTCTTCGATTCAGATTCCAGGTATTTATATTTGGATTCTTTTGCTTGCACATAATTAAATGAAAATGACATCTAATGTAGAGAATCTTCTGCATGATATGGAAGCACGATTAATTTCATCTATAGATTTAAAGCTTAATTCCAAGTTTGAGTCCTTAAACTCGTTTCTTTCAATCTTAACTACAGTAGTATCTGATTTTAATGCAAATCTTAAGTCAATAGATACTCAATTTGATCACGAGTTTAGGAATTTAGAAGGAATTTTTCATTATGAACTCTCAAATTTGAATGAAAATATGGAAACAATAGCAAATCATGTAAAAGAAATTTCATCATTCAAAACGATTGGTCATGAAATTGCAAGTTTAAAAGAGAACATTGAAAGGTTAAACAATCAAATACACGAAAGTGCTACATGTGAATGCAAAGATAGATATCAAGTACGAGTTCAAAGTAGATCTATGTATTCTATTGACCAAAATCCTTTACCCGATCATAGAAAAGTTGATCCTAAGGCTTTATATCAAAGACCGAAGAGAACTGTACGATGCTTTTGGTGTGACCAACTAGGTCATACTTATGGGAATTGTATGGCCTATGAGAAAGCATGTAGCCAACAATTGGTATTAGAAAGTGAACAAAAAATATGTGATTATCAAACGCATCTACCATTGAGATTAAACGTAGGTAGAGGAGGAATGATAGACTATTTTGACCAAGAAAAATTTAGTCCTAAA
This sequence comes from Ceratopteris richardii, assembly GCA_020310875.1. Classification (NCBI taxonomy): domain Eukaryota; kingdom Viridiplantae; phylum Streptophyta; class Polypodiopsida; order Polypodiales; family Pteridaceae; genus Ceratopteris; species Ceratopteris richardii. The sequence continues at coordinate 51,980,769 of CM035441.1, read as the reverse complement.
ACCAAACTTCAAAAACAATGGAAACCGAAGAATCATAATGAGAAAAGTAATGTATGTCAATTACATTCTATGAACAAGGTTGTGAATAAAAGTAAATGCTTGGACAATGATCAAAACCTTCTGACACCTATGAGTAACATTGATATTCAAACTACATTTAAGGATCAAGATACATGGAATAAGATTAAGAAAGAAGAAGATGTAAGGATAAAAGATGATGAAAATGAACAATCAATTAATGGAAATGAAGACATATATGCGGTTAAAACAGAACCTAAAGTCATAAAAATTGACAATAAATGTGACAAAAATAAAAATGATGAAAGAATAGTACAAACATCTGAAGATGAAAATCTTCAAATTCAATTAGAACATGATAAGAATATGGAAAAATGGATACAAGAAGCTATATGGAAGATTGAAAAAAAATACCAAAAGCGCATCTAAAGTTAAGTAAAAGGAGAAGAATGTAAGTGAATAGTTTTATTGTGATGGAATTGTTTATTGAAGATAAAACATTTCAAATTTTGATTTTTGCTTGCTGCATATATGCTATTTTCCTAAAAATTGAGAAACATATACCTAAATTGTTTAGTTTTAATGTTTGAAAAGCTAATTACAAACTTATGATTAAGTTTACATTACGATTTGTTTAATCAAAAGAATTCTAAAATATGAAAACACAAAGTTTGTTTCAAATTAAACAAAAACATGTTTGTAATTATGCTTGCAAATGATTTTGATCAATATGCTTGTCATTTCCTAAACTTATGATAAATTTATGATTTTTTTTTTCTTTCACAAATAAGAAGAAATCTATTATGAAGAACAAATTATGAAGAATATTATTAGGATGAATATTTTGCACAAAATGATCTTTGTTTACAACAATTATGATGATATACTTTTAAAAGAAAAAAAATATATATGATATGAATATGATCATGATTAATATGAAGAACATGAAAATATGATACAATCAGATGATGATTTTATTGTCATACCATATGATGAGTAAGAGGAACTTTCATAATCCAGATATGATTTTTTTCATTGATCTCAAAATATGATGCTCATTTATAAGGATACAATTTAAAAATACTATGAACATTATGATTTTTCTAAAATTTATGAACTTTGTTTCATAGGTTGAAAAACCTATTTTAAAAAAATTGAGAATGCATTATTTATGATAATTATAACCACTATGAATTTCTTATGATGAAATTTGTGACATGATGAAGATGAATCTGATAGAATATATGAATTTATATTTGCAAGATAAATGATAATGAAGATTACTTGTTTTGTAGCTTCTATTTTATAAGTGATTACAGGTTCTGAAGATGCATTGATCAAAGCAATTGAAGATGTTATGCCAAAAGTTCTGATAAATTTAAAGAGAGCAGATTGAAGATGAAGCAGATTGAAGATAAAATTGATTTTTAGGTCGTATTTTTCTTTGTCTTAAAATTTTGTTTTACGTATTTTATTTGCATTCATATAAAACTAATTGATAAAATCTGGAATGAAGAATATTAATTTATAAAGGACTCTATTTAACCATATTAGGAAAATAAACATAATTTATATTTCTACATTTATAGATTAAGTGAGATTTATTAAAAAATAGAAGGATTTGTAGTTCATTTAGATAACGAAAGTAGTTGTATATGTGTAGGAGCATATTGTTGCATGATTCATGTCTGTGAAAACCTAGATCTTTCTTGTCCATGCAGCTAGATCCTTAGCTCGGATTAAGGGGTTAAGCCTTTCCCCTTTAAAACAAAAAAGTAGCGAAAAAAAAAAAAAAAAAAAAAAAAGAATATTGACATGGAAGTTATACCTTCTTCCACCCCAAAAAGGTATTTACATTTATTATCGATATGAAGTTTATATCATGTTTATATGAAGAAACTAGTTGTGGAAAAACACATCTAGTGATTAAAATTGGGCATACAAGGCGGCTGTCTGTCCAAGTAGATTTAGTAGATTTCTTTGGCATGCTTGATTGCTCATATGTGAATGCATATATATAACGAAACGTGCATTTGAATGAATGAAAATGAATTCTGTTTTATACTAATCTTTACATAGTTTATAAATGGATAAAATATAAACTAATGTTTGTTGACTGAAAAGGTTAATAGTTTACCTTTATACTTTAATATGTTTTCATTGCCAGATGTAATTGAAATAAACTTCATGTGCATGTTGAAAAGATTTAAAATTTGATAAGATTAAATAGATTTAAAAAAGAATTGATGCTGTTCTATGATTTAATTTCAGGATAATCATTGAAAATGCTGCTTCCCTTAATCTGCAAGTTGGCCCATCGGGACGATGTGCAGGTTTGGTGGCGGTGGATGTCGGGAAGATTTGCATCTTCCAATTGATGACCCGAAAAATTAAAATATTTATTGGTGAATTCTAAACCTCTTTTAGATCACTGTTGATCAGTTGTGCTAATTTGATTAACTATTTTGAAAATGTTATTAGGTATGAAGGATGAAGCAGGACATATGTTCATGTTAGGGTTTACCCTAATTACTTATTTAATGAGAATTTCCTATTTTACATTCAAGAATTATGGGTATTCAGCCTAGGGTTTCTTGAATTCATGTGTTGTTTATAAGAGTTGGTTAATGTTAAGGGTTTAGATGAGTTATAATGGGTTAAAGCTAGGGTTCAGAAGGATTTTAATGATCTAACCCAGGGGGTTTTATGGGTTTCCAATAGGGTTTCTAGGATTTAATATATTTAAAGGGTTAACATAGATATTACTCAAAAACATTAATATCTAAATTACATATTTATGTATTAAACATTAAATTATGTCATTAATAATTACTTTAATTATTTGTGTGCATTTAAAAACTAAGGTTCTAATTAATTAAAAGCTTAACCTAAGTCTAATTTAATGGATTTATTTAATTGAGAAATGTAGGCTAATTAGATTAAAATGATTAATTAAATGGATAAATAACTAGTGGACTATATGAGTGCTAGGGAAAAGAATGGCTTATATAAGTTGTGTAACTAAAGTGATTGAAAGAGTGGTTGGAATAAATGATGCAATTAAAGGAAGTTAAAGAGAAACTTTAAATGAATGGTGTATATGAAAAAGGTTAAAAGAATGGAGTAAGTGAGTTGTGTAAATAAAGTCAATTTAAAGGGTGGTGAAAGAAAGGAGATTAAAGTGTGGTTGTAGATTAAAAGTTAAAACCAAAAGAGTGGATTAGGAAAGACTTGTGTATGTATTTAAATGTGTGTTGAGCTCAAGTTTCTCCTAATGTTTTTTGCAGACATTCAAAGCAAAAGAATCGAAGAGCATCATTGCAGAAACATTGGTGAATACAAGCTATTGAAGTGAAGAAAAGAGAAGCAGCAAGATTGAAAATTCATTTATATCTTATTTCCCGAATTAGTCAATTACCCAAATGTTTAGACATTCATCCTTAAGTTTAGACCTTGCATTTGTATTAGAACTATTGTATTGATCCATTAGCTTATCAATTAATTCAAGCAGTTTAGCATCATATTGTTTCATTAGTTTTCTCATTACTTTCCTTGATGTCTTCTAAGTTAGTTCATGAGTCTGAGCATAGTACTATTGAAATTATTGAAAATGTTGAGAATGTTCTACCAACTCTAAACAGACCAGAAGCCTCTAGCTTACCTGAAAGTTTAGTAGAAGAACCCATTATGGAAGTTTCAATCTCATATCAGGAAGCTGTTGCGAGGTACGAGGCTGCCCGTCCTTACGGTCCATAGCTATTTAAACTATTTAAAGACCTTAGTTTCAGTCATAGAAATAGGTAATTTAAATTATTTAATCATTAGAACCCTTATTTTCATAAGCCTGAGTTTGCTACAGACACCCCGCGTGTGCCGAACGATTTAGGCGGATGACTTGATCCACCATCCGAGCATCTCTCACGACCCGACAACGTGAGCAAAGGTTTTCTTCTTAATGAGTGCATCATCAAAGGTACCTAGCTCTGCAAATCCAACAATATGTTATCCTGAATTATAGTAAGCTATTCCAAAATAGATTGAATGGCATACAAATACACCTTCATGGTTTGAAGAGTTTGCAAAACCAAGATTCACATTATTAAGATCAAAAGACAAGGACCTCCTTCCCTATAACATAGACTCGATATTGATTTCATTTCATTAGAAATATTCTCAAAGCTATTAAAAGCTTCATTATCAAAGATGTGAATTATGAAAATCTAAATCACTTTTTCAACTTCCAAATAAAGAGCAAGTCATCACTCATCAACGTTGACCTCTATATATTGCTTTATGTAGCCATGTCTTTGTATATCCGATGTCTGATTTTGTAAGTCATACACTTCTCTGACATATGTATTTCTTCAATCCCTCTAATCCAAGACATTTAGAATAGAGAGATGACCTTTAAATTAGCTTCAATTTCCTCTATGCACACATAATCTATGTGAGAATGATCTATTTATACATCTAAATTGTTGTTTCCAAAGTTTATGTTGAGATTATATTTCAAATATTTTTTTCACACAATTATGCTCTTCTCTCAGCACATGCCATGTATCCTATTACTATTTTGATGTGCTTTAGTGTCTACTCTACACATAAATGTAGTGGAGATCCTCCTGCTTCTTCATTGTGAGTTTATTTGATCAGATCCAACAATGCCATATTTGATGATGTATCAACACACCTTTGCATTAGATGAAAACCTTCATTTCATCATTGCATGGTGAACACTAATAAATTTACTTTCCATGGTGCAACAGCAAGTTCTCTAGATGTATATGAATGACTAACAAGTCACCACTTTCTATAGGGCATCACCAATAGCCTTCTGATCATAGTATCATAATTGTTGATATATTTAGGTAGTGATGTGTGTGAACACACTAGGACCGTCGGGGCACTTTTTCCCTCTTTAGGAGGCTTTTTTCCCTGGCTTGTATATACGCCTATTGCCTTAACAGGCTACTAACATTTGTACATTCTAGTGGTAATACATTCAATATTGTGTGTTGAGCTCCAAGCTACTTCTTGTTCCTTGTGTTGTTTGCGTGCTTTCGTAGACGTCTAACTCCAACAATTGGTATCAGGGCAGGTCGCCGCTTCATCTAGGGCGTCATCGACACTCCTCCATTTGCAGTCTTAGAATCACACGAATTTTGGTGAGAATACTTAGCGTTTTTTAGAGATCAAAACGGCTTCACTCTATGGTGCCAAAATCGTGATCTGAGCTCGTTTTGACCTCCGAACGCACTATCGTAGTGGTTATGTAGGCTATTTCATCTTTTTGTGCCAAAGGTATATACCTCTTTCGGTTTGCTAGTATACGCATCTCGAAGTCTGCTACAGGTTTAGCAAAACGCATCTGGGCAGTTCTGTTCAACTTTTTGAGATGCAATCAATTTTTTGCATCAAGGTATTTTAGTCATCGGCCATGGCTGAAAGCAGTGATGTATTTCGTATATTGGTTGTTGAGGATAAGTTGATGGTAACAACTACCCGCTGTGGGCTTATATGATGCGACAAGTATTGGTTGCAAAAGGACTGTAGAACATTATGTAGGGTGTTGAAAAACGTCCTATCACACCCCCAACTGTTACAATTGCAGGTACTGAAGCTGATGCAGAAGGTGTCGAAGATGATGATATTTTGCATATTTGTGTTCCTGTTACGGTTTCTGTTGCACCTACTATAGAGCAGATTCATTGGGATGGCAGAGATGCTCAGGCACATGCATTGATAGCTTTGTCTGTCAAACATGCCATTATTCCTCACATTCGCTTTTGCAAAACAACTAAGGATGCTTGGGATACACTTACCACATTGTACCAAGCTAGGAATGAGGCTCGTGTTGCTTACCTCTAAAAATAGTTGGAGAGTGAGCACATGAACGAAGGTGATTCTATGGACAATTTTCTAACAAAGATCAAAGACTTGAAGGAACAATTGATTCCTGCTGATGAGGTTATATGAGATAGCTCACTTGTGCAGACCGTTCTGAATGGTCTTTCAGATTCATATAAGAGTTTTGCTTCTACTCTTCGGTTGATGATGAAAAGAAATCCAAATGCCTTGTCATTTGAGGAGTTAGTCTCTATTCTGTTGCAGGAAGATCAGTCCAAGTAGAACCGGTCCATTATGCGTGTTGCAGATCAAGCTTTCCTGGCTAGTCAAATGGGCAAAGGAAAATGGAGCTCTTCAATTAGTAAGCAGAAATCTGCTAATTCTGTGCAATCGAAGAGGGAAGACAAAGATGAAAAGAAATAAAAAAAGTAGAAATTGCATTGCAAGTACTGTAAAGAAAATGATCATATCATAAAGAAATTTCCAAAATTGGTTGCTAAAGAGGCAAAGAAGAAAGAGGCTGGAATGGTTGTTGCAAAGGCCTCTACACAAAAAACAGAGTCTGCTAATCTTGTGCAAGAAGAAGAATGGGTGTTTATTATTGTTTGTAGTTTTGACCCATCTTCTCATGAGCAGTGCATGTCTGCAGTAGAATCAAATGTTTGGTACTTTGATAGTGGGGCGACCAAACATATTACATTGCAGCGCAGTTTCTTCTCTTCACTCGAGATTGCCCCTACAGGGAATAGTATTACATGTGCCAACAACTCCTCTTATCCTGTTATGGGAGTTTGTAAGATCATTTTGACTATTGCTGATGGTAGTTCTTTCACTTTTTCAGATGCTTTGTTTGTGCAAGGGATTGAGAAAAATTTGTTATCAGTCTCTGCATTAGCCAAGATTGGCTTGGTTGTGAAATTTGTTGATGGCAGATGTACAGTTCATGATCTGTCAAATGGTGACATAATTATTGCTTCTAACATTATATGTCGTGGGCTGTATAAGCCCATAGACTATGAAAGATCTGTAAATGATTCAGCATGTGAAGTACATGATTCTCAGGTGATGTCAGATGCAAAGCTTTGGCATGCACGCTTTGGTCATCTGAATTTTGCTAGTTTGCTACGCTTGCAGAAATATGAAATGGTGTCCTCTTTGCCCAAACTTGAGGCACCCGAAAAACATCTGAAGGCTATATTTTGGGCAGAATGCAGCGTTCCTCCTTTCCAAAAGATGGCTCAGTTCGGGCTACTCAGAAATTGTAGCTTGTACAAAGGATTGGGTGAAATCCATCCTTGAGAAGAACAAATTCTTAGGTAGACTTGACTTGTTATCCCAAAGTTACAACATCTTTTGTGCACACTTCAATCTTAAGCTTGAAATGCCTTCCATTACTCACTTTTTTCTATATGATTAACATTTGGGTAGAGTGCTTAGATTGAGAAAGAGCTTCATTCAACACCTGTCATGGAAAAAATAGTACCATTTATTTGATGCTAGAGGGAGAGATCCATTGTATATGCATTTCTCATCATTGGTCATGGGGAACAATGCTTTTTGGTCAAAGGTTGAAATTCTTATTGAATCCCTCCAACCTCTCTATGTGGTACTTCTTATAGTGGATATGGAGGGAGGTACAATTAGATTTGTATAAGATTACATTCATCACATATAAGGATGCATAACGAATATCATTGAACTCTTAGTGATAGAATGAGTACAGCTTTTAAGTATTGTATTATTTGAGATTATTTATATATTTAAATTTACTGATGAGCTAATAACATTTTTTGTTTTTGTTAGTTATTTTGAAATCTTAGGAGAATTGAGTTGTGTGATGCGCCACAAAGGAGATGGGATTGGTTTCAAAAGCCAATCCATATTGTTGCTCACATACTCCATTCTATGCCATCCTTAGGCAACCCCCAAGATTTTGGCAAGGAGTTGCTCATATTATTTAAGTCTTTTCCTTTGTTACCCACTGGAAAATTGATAGAAGGTATTTTAGCATCAATATTAGGGATGAACCAAATTATGGAGTCAGAGCAGACAAGCATATACTCAGGAAAGTCATCTCAGGATACACTCACAAAGTGTGCAATCTTATTTTCATCAAGTGATGTTGATCCAATAATTATGAAATGTCTTACATTATTCAAGGCATAACTACTATTGAAGGACAACTTAGACTTCACATATATTAAAATCTTTGAACCGTTATACTGTTTTGTATATGCAAAACCCTATCCTTATCACAGACTATTACAACAATCATCTATTACAAGAGTCATTGGCAGAAAGGGAAAAGAGATATGGGTAGAAGACAAATAAGAAGGCTCTAACATTCAAGGTAGTAGGGGTGCCCATGATGCTATGGATATGTCGTTTCCAATTTTGCGCATCACACACTACCACCTTTAATGCCCCAAAAGCATCAGGTTAAAAGAAACAAACCAGAGCACAAGTACATAAGGATACTCAAGATTAGTTGGCCATGTTAATCCAAAACGAGCAAGGATACACTCACCCTTCCAAAAAGGTATGCACATCCAAAAATGCTCCTTTTCCACCTATTCATTTAGTACCATCTAGTTCACGCAAGCCAACTACACCTACACATTCTCATCCTTCGTCACAATCTCTACCACATCTTCATCTCCATACTTCCTCTAAATCTACATCACACACCTCTAGAAGATCAATAGAACAGATTTTGATGCATCATAGTCCCTCAACATCTCATATAAGAACACCTTGTATAGATACCACAAGCATTAATGTACATCACCAAGTCATTACACCCACCCCTCAGCCTTTAATGGTCAACATTTTATGAGATACACCATCCATACAACATCACTCCTATTCACAAGCATGCAATTCATTGATCGCGCCTTCTTCCAGCATCAATCCTCGACCCATTAAACTTCCACATACAATACATGATTCACCTAAAAAACACACTCCACCTTTGCACATGCCAGTACCCCTTGCAATTAAATTCCAGTCTAGTAGTACATAGGTATATCTAGGTATCATGGCTCAACATATTCTCCCTGATTATTCCACTCACCAAGAAGTTCCTTAGTTATTGCGAGAGACACAAAGATGGGAACGACATATATGGCCTACTATTCTAGAACCACTTCAAGGCAAATGTCATATGAAGGTTGCGACGCAGATGTTTCAAGAGATTTTTATTGACTTAACAAAGATGGAGAGCCTTGTATTGATATGGAATATCAACTATACAACCATATAAGGGTAATTTCCAATGAGTATCTGAGAGTATGATTCATGGTCAAAGAAATGAACTCACAAATAAAGGATCTTTATGAACATAAGAAGGAGGTAGAAAGTGTAGAAGAAAGAATCAAAATTTTAGAAGAAGAACATCAATCTACGAAAGCACATATTAACAAGCTTCAATCTGAAAACAACACTCTTCGAAGAAAAATGGACACGAACAAGTCAAAATTTGATCTCTTGCGGTCATTAATTTGGGGAGACCTAGAAGAAGAAGAAGAAGAAGAAGAAGAAGAAGAAGAAGAAGAAGAAGAAGAAGAAGGAGGAGGAGGAGGAGGAGGAGGAGGAGGAGGAGGAGAAGGAGAAGAAGAAGAAAAAGAAGAAGAAGAAGAAGAAGAAGAAGAAGAAGAGCAAGTGCACCACATGTCGGGGAAGGAGAGCCTCTTAGCTCTTTATCCAAAAGAGCTAAGAGGCTCAAACTTAATTTCAATCCTGTTAGTCCTTGCACCAAAAGAACTAGAGGCTAGAACTTAAGTTCAAGCCTCTCAATCATATTAAATTTGAGTATCTTGGGTTATATGACATGATCCTCAAACTTAAGTTTGAGTCTCTCAACTTTTCCACCCAAAATAGTTGTATCTTTAACTCCAATCTACCTTGAGCTTTGATCAAAATACGTTGAACTTAAGTTCGAGCCTCTTAGCAATTCCATCAAAAAGAGCTAAGAGGCTTGAGCTTAAGTTTGAGCCTCTCAATCATATTAATTTTGACTTTGTTGGGTCATATTATATGAGGCTTGAACTTAGTTCGAGCCTCTCAACTTTTCCACCCAAAAGAGTAGTGTCTCTAACTCAAATCTACTTTGAACTTTGATAAAAAAGATGTTCAAACTTAAGTTCGAGCCTCCTAGCTCTTGCATCCAAAAGAGCTAACAGACTCAAACTTAAGTTGGAGCCTCTTAGCTTTTCCACCCAAAAGAGTGATGTGTTTAATCCAAACTTACTTTGAGCTTTGATCAAAAGAGGCTCGAACTTAAGTTCAAACCTCTTACATCTTTATCCAAAAGAGCTAAGAGGCTCAAACTTAAGCTTGAGCTTGTTAGCTCTGTACCTCATTTGAGTCTTTTGGTTTATATGCTAAGTTCCAGCCTCACAGCTTTTCCACCCAAAATAGTAGTGTCTCTAACTCAAATCTACCTTGAGCTTTGATCAAAAGACACTCGAACTTAAGTTCGAGCCTGTTTGCTCTTTATCCAAAAGAGCTAAGGGGCTCAAACTTAAGTTCTCGTGTATTAGCCCTTGCTTGAAAAAGATATTTGAGGTTAAGTTGAGCCTCTTATTTTTTCCACCCAAAAGAGTAATATCTTTAAGTCAAGCTTAGTTTGAGCTTTGATCAAAAGAGGCTCCAACTTAAGTTCAAACTTATTGACCCTTGCACCTTAGAGACTCTCATCTTGTCCACCCAAATTAGTAATGTTTCTAACTCAAATATATCTTAAGCTTTGATCAAAAGACACTCTAACTTTAACTTAAGCCTCTTATCAATTTATCCTAAAGAGCTAAGAGGCTCAACCTTAAGTTCGTGCTACTAAGCTTTTCCACCCAAAAGAGTAGTGTCTGTAACTCAAATCTACCTTGAGCTTTGATGGAAAGATGATCAAATTTAAGTTCAAACTTCTTAGATCTTCCATTTAAGAGGTTTGAACTTAAGTTCTGTGAGGAACAAATCCTCTATGTGTGCAAGTAGGTCTCCCTATCTACTCTTGAAAAGTACCTAACCTTGATCAAGCAATTTGATCCATTTCCTGAAATTCAGTGACTCCAAGAATTTTTTCACACTTATCAGACTCTGATAGATTTCCAAGAAGCCAATAAACGCTTAATTTGGATGAGTAAAGGTCAGGCAACTCACTATTACAAGATAGACTACCTATTTTTCCACCTATGCAAAAATTTTAGTTAGAGAGAAATGACAATATCTCACAATAGCAAAACAATAAGACTACAAAAATTGATTTTCATAAGTTAGAAGAGATAGGCTTGCATTCAAGAGTAAGACCACAGGAATCGGATTTATACACAAAGAGAAACAACTATAACAAGTTGACTATGTCTCATAGAATACACTAGAGAGAGGGTCTAATGCATGAAACTGATATAAAACCTCAATTATAGAGATGATCTAGTGTTCAAACTTCTTGAGGATACTCCTTTGGTCCTTGGACACTTGCTATGTCCTTCGCATCAATCATTAGCCACGAAAATGTGCCTTCCATGCATGTATAGGTGAATGTGTGACCTTTCACCTACCCTTGGCTTGATCCTTGACTTTCCATTGCTTCTTCTTGATGTTCCAGCTCCCTTGAGTGTCCTTTGATGCTTCCTTCCTCCTCAAGTGGATAAGAACTCATGGCTTTAGCATTATCCAAGTATCTAATCACTTTTTGAATATTTAAATTATCCACTAAACTTCCTCCTTTTTTTCAACACTCCCCCTCAAGCTTAGGTAGGATGTGTCTATGTCCATCAAGCTCATCATGTTCTTGAACTTGCTTAGCTTTGATGCATCCAATCCTTTGGTGAATAGGTTTGTGGCATGCTCCTTTGTAGTCATAAAATGAACATCCACTTCATTAGTAGCAACTTTTTCTTTTACATAATGGTAATGCTCCTCAATGTGCTTACTCCTAGCATGATACATTGGATTATTAGCCAAACATATAGATGACATGTTATCTCCATAAAGAGAGATTGTTCCAACCTGCACATCCAAGTCAATTAGAAGCTTCTTAAGCCACACAACTTCACATGTAGCTAGATCCAATGCTCTATACTCAGCCTCAGTTGAAGACAATGCAACCGTGGGTTACTTCTTTGACATCCATGAGATAGTCTTTGTTCCAAGCATGAATACATACCCTGAAGTGGATCTTCTATCATCAATAGAACCTGACCAATCAGCATCACTCCATCCTCTAAGAGTTATCTCTTCCCCATACCTATAAAACAATCCATTATTGATTGTATACTTCACATATCTAAGCACTCTCTTGGCTGCATTTAAGTTCTCATGAGTGGCAACATGCATAAATTGAGCAAGTACTCCTACCACATAAGAAACATCGGGTCTATTCATTGTTGCATAGATCAAAGAACCAATCAAGCTTCTATACAATGTCGAGTGAGTACCTTACATTCAACCATGTCATACTTTCCAATAGATATTTCCTTTGCAAAAGGTATATGCCATCCATTGCATAAACAATTTTGATAACTAGAAAGTACTTCAACTCAACCAAATTTGATACCTTGAACTCTTTTCCAAGTCTCCATTTGATGTCTTTAATTCCTTCATGATCACTAATTGTTATGATTAGATCATCCCCCCCCCCCCCCCCCCCCCCCCACACACACACACACACACACACACACACACACACACACACATACATATATATATATATATATATATATATATATATATATATATATATATATATATATATATATATATATATATATATATATATATATATATATATATATATATATATATATATATATATATATATATATATATATATATATGTATGTATATTAGTCTTATACACCCATTTGTTTTGAACCACTTTAATACCTTTTAGGCACTAATTCCCAAGTCTCATTGTCATTGAGTGCTTTCATCTCTTCATCTATAGCTCTCTTCCATTCCTCCTTTGTTGATGCCTCCTCATATATTTCAAGATCCTTATCTCCTACAACCTACATCATATAGGCATAGTGCTTGCCAATGAAAGAGTCATAGCTTAACCTTTATATTGGCTTCTTGAGCCTTGAGGATCTCCTTTCATTACCTTTAGAGAATTGCTTCCTCAACCTTGATAGCTTTACTTGTGGTGTAACCAACTCTTCATAGTCTTCTTCATCCTATGACTCACTATCACCTATATGATCATCATGAGAGTCACTAAGAGACTTATACCTAGATGTTGGTGATTTGATAGACTTCTTCTTTCTTCCATGTATCCTTGGGTAGCTGATATCATCCAAGTCATCATCTATTACCTTTTGTTTTCCCTTGTCTACATACCAAGGTTTCAATTCATTAAACACCACATCTCTTGATACATAAAAATTCTTAGTGTAAGGGTTATAGCATTTGTAACCATTTTTCTCAGTAGAATAGCCAATGAAAACACATTTTTCAGATTTAGCATCAAGTTTAGATCTTACCTCTTGTGGAATGTGCACATAGCATGTACATCCAAACACCTTGCGATATTTCACACTTGGTTTCTTACCATAGCAGGCCTCATTTGGAGTCAATTCATGCACGCCACTTGTAGGTGGCCTATTCATTGAATAAACTAAAGTATAAATAGCCTCGGCCCAATAAAATAAAGGAATGTGTCCATTAATCATACACCTTGCAATTTCAACAATATGCCTAATTCTCCTTTCAGCCACCCCATTTTGTTGGGGTGTATACCTGCATATAAATTCCCTTTTAATACCATTTTCATACAAATAAGAGTTGAATTATTTAGAGAATTATTCTCCCCCTCCATCAGACCTTAGGGCTTTGATATATTTACCTGTCTCCTTCTCAACGTCTTGCTTGAAGCTCTTGAACATGGAGAACACATATGATTTTTCTTTAATGATGTATATCCACACTTTCCTAGAATAATCATCAATAAATGTAACAAAATACCTTGTCCTCATAAGGATGACTCTTTGGAAGGTCCCAATACATCAGTGTGGATGAGATCCAAGAGATTTGCAGCCCTATGTGTTCTCTTTTGAAATGGTTATCTCGCTTGCTTCCCTAGTTGACAAGCATCACGAAATTCATGAAGTTCTTTGTTCTCAAACATGGGTAGCCCTCTTACAAGCTCTTCCTTGCTCATATTCATTAGCTTAGGAATGTTGACATGCGCTATTCTCTTGTGCCAAATGTCAAGCTCAACAATCGTTTAATTACCAATCATAACATAGCATACCTTACTTGCATTTGGAGACACATCTAAGGTGATCATTCTTCCTTCCTTTCTTCCTTGAGCAACAAGCTTATTTCCATCTTTATGAATCCTTATAAAGCATCCTTTGCCATTGAATGTGACTTGCAAACCTTTATCTATCATTTTTCCTAAAGAAATAAGGCTCTTAGTAATAGATGGAACATGCAATACCTTCTCAAGCACCTTGGCTAATTTGTCACATCCAAGTCTCACATCTCCAATGTGCTCTATGACATGCTCAGTGTTGTCACCTATCTCCACACACCCTTTTGACTTTGGAACCTACAAATTGGTGAATATATCACCCTCAGAAGACATATAATTGTTGCACCTTGATTCTATATACCATTTGGTATCATGATTAACATCCTTTGAATAACCATGTCTCATAGCATGCAATTGATCATTACCTGTTTCCTTGTTTGAAGCATTTGCATAGTTCCCTTGATTTCTTTGAGTGTATTTACCATCTTTATATCCACAATATGAAGCTATATGATTTGGTTTACCACAATTATAGCAAATCATACCTTTGTGGTGGTTGTAGCCTCCTCTTCCTTTGCCTCTACGTCTTGCCTTTGATTGGGATGTAGAGTCATTTGAGCTTTCTCCTTCTTCTTTGCTTTGGTGGTTACCTTGATTGTTGTAGCCACTCCCTCTTCTTCCACCTCTCCCTTTTCCTCTTGAAGAGAATAGGACATGACCATGAGTGTCCTTGCTTTTGAATGAATTTCCAAATGATGCCTCAGCCACCAAGTGAGGAATGAGGTCTTCTAATCATGGAAATGGATCTCTATAGAGGATAGTGGTAATGAGCGGCTTCCACTTGTCTTCTCCTCTCAATACATTGAGATTGACATGAACCAAATCTTCGTCAACAATCTTACATCCCTCTGATGTGAATTGATCCCTTAGACCATTGATTTTGAGTGTGTACTCAACCACACTTTGGCTACTACCTTTCTTCATGGTGTTGAGCTCATTCTTGAGTTGCATTTTCCTAGCTCCTGTAAACGTTGCATAAAACTTTTCCAAAGCATCCCATACATCCTTTGCACTATCAAAATTTTGTATACGAACAACCACGGCATTAGAAATTACCTGATAGATGAGGAACATTGCTCTTCTATTCCTTTATTCCCACTCTTTGAGCTCCTTCCTTTGTGCATTGGTAGTGGTTGGATTTTCAAGGTCTACATTAGGTCTTTCTTCTTCTCCACTCACTATGGACCATAGTCCTTTGCCCATAAGGTAATTTTTAATGATGAACCTCCAAGGCTTGGTAGTTGTCCTTGTCCAACAGTTCCACTTTTTTCCCCAAATCTACCATTGAAATGAGAATATGATATAGAGGTTACCTTTTCAAGCAATCCCTTGTGTTACACTTCTTGTTTCTTTCATGAAGAACCTTCTTCTCCAAGTGTACCCCCTTGTAGTGTGATGCTCCTAATCCAACCTCCAAATCACTAATACCAATTGTGAGGAACAAATCCTCTATGTGTGCAACAAAAGCACAATAGCCCAAGTAGGTTTCCCAACCTACTCCTAAAAAGTACCTAACCTAGATCAAGCAATTTGACCTACTTCTTGAGATCCAATGACTCCAAGCTTTTGTTTAAACTCAGAAGAATCTGTTAGCTTTCCAACAAGCCAATAAACACTCAATTTGGATGAGTAAAAAGTTATGCAATGCACTATTGCAAAATAGATTATCTGTCTATCAACCTATGCAAAAATTTCAATCATAGAGAAACAACAATATCTCCCACGAACAGAATGATAATAATAAGAAAGTTGGTATGCATAAAGTAGAAGAGATAGGCTTTCATTCAAGAATGCAGTCATAGCAATTCTATTTATACATAGAGAGAACCAACTATTACAACTTGACTATCTCTCAAAGAATACACTAGAGAGAGGATCTAGTGCATGAAACTGATACAAAACCTCAATTACATAGATGATATAGTGCTAAAACTTCTTAGGAATGCTCCTCTAATCTTGGGCATTTGTTATGTCCTTGTCATCAACCATTAGCCACAAAAATGCACCTTCCATGCATGTATAGGTGAATGTGTGACCTTTCACCTACCCTTGGCTTGATCCTTGACTTTCCATTGCTTTTCCTTGATGTTCCAGCTCCCTTGAGTGTCCTTTGATGCTTCCTTTATCCTCAAGTGGAGAAGAACTCGTGGCTTCAACATTATCCAAGTATTTACTCACTTTTTGAATATCTAAATTATCCACTAAGCTTGCTCCTTTTTTTCAACAAGTTCGAGCCTCTCTATTTTTCACCAAAAAGAGGGTAGTGTTTATAAGTCAAATATACCTTTGACTTAGAGACACTTTTGGTAGTTTCTTATCTCTTCCATCAAAAGATCTAAGAGGCTACTGAAGTTCGAGCCTCTCAACTTTTCCACCAAGAGGAAAGTAGCATCTCTAAGTCAAATATACCTTGAGTTTTGATCAAAAGATGCTCAAACTTAAGTTCAATTCTCTTAGCTTTTCCACCCATAAGAGTAATGTTTTTAAGTCAAACTTACTTTGAGATTTGATCAAAAGAGGCTCAAACTCAAGTTTGAGCCTCTTATCATCTAAGAGAGTCGAACTTAAGTTCAAACATCTTATCTATTGCCCGAAAAAAATTAGAAGATTGAACTTAAGTTCGAGCCTCTTTTCTGAGTCTTTTGGCTCATATGATATGAGGCTCGAACTTAGCTTTGAGCATCTCAGCTTTTCCACCCAAAAGAGTAGTGTTTCTATCTCAAATCTACCTTGACCTTTGATCAATAGATGATCAAACTTAAGTTTGAGCATCTTAGCTTTTTGACCCAAACGTTTGATGTCTTTATATCAAACTTACTTTGAGATTTGATCAAAAGATTTTGAAGTTTGAGCCTCTTAGCTCTTTATCTAGCAAGAGGCTCAAAATTAAGTTCGAACTTATAAGCTTTTCCACAGTGTCTCTAGCTCAAGCCTACCTTGAGCTTTGACAAAAAGAAGCTTCAGTTTAAGTTCAAGTCTCTTAACAGCGAGTCGTAACAAATGAGAACTATGTCGTAAAAAGAGAACACTCTCATCAAAAATCAAGCAAATGGCAGCTTATGTTTGAGTTTCCTTTATACTAGTATACATATATTACAAAAATGAGGTGAAAACATGTGATTTTTTGACATTTTTTGTCATTTTCTCATAAAAAAAGAGCTCAAAATGTAGTCAAAATTTCACTATATAAGGCATTGACATGTCCAAAATCTATATGATAAGACATTGACATGTCCAAAATCTATATGATAAGACATTGACATGTCTAAAATCTATATAAAGAATGTAGAACTGAATAATTCTTATACAAAAATAACATTTTAGACATATTTTTAATGAGTGGATATCTGATTGTTATTCAAAATTGCTACAAAACATGGTTTCATTAACCAAACTACTTCGAGGCATTTACATAAGCACTAAGAATGTTAGAGAGCTTCAATGCAACTCACAACTATGTCGATCTATGTCTGCACCCTCATCATCTGATGCACTTGATTCAGTCTCATATTGTTGAGAGCTCTCTTCTTCTTCTTCTATATCCACAAGAGCTCTATCTTCATCCACGTACATACCAAATTCTGCAGGATCATGCACAACTCTTCTTGTTTGCCTATGATTTCCTGTACCACATACATCTGGAAGCTTTTGTTTTGTCATGTTGATGGTTGCTTTCCTCAAGTGACCTGTTTTTGTCAAGGAAAAATCATAAATAAGAATATCTACATCATCCATTTTAAGAGTGGATGTGCTTCGAATATTCTTTTTCTTTTTTGAACCTGTTCGTTTAGTATCACACACCATTTCTAAGTTATATTTACCTGTGAATGCATTACAACTTTTAGTGTAATACCAATGCACCATCAAAGCCTTTATTCTTCTCTCATCAATATCTTTAGTTATCTCTAAAACCTTTGCAATCCAAAATGGTCTGGTAACCTCATCACCATCAGCAAGTACTGCAATAAGTGTTCCAACATTTATCTCTATTAAATTTCCTTTCCATCTTGCTTTCTGCCTGTTTTGTCATCCTTGGGCCTACATAAATATTTCTTTCTGGTGGATGTATAAAACTTTGAAGTGCATCTGCATTACATGCTTGGGCCACACTCACGGATCTTTGTGTACGAAAATCCCATGTGAATGGAACATCAACTAGCCAGTGACCTGCAATTGTATACTGTATAATCTCTTCTTGATGATTGAAAAAGTCCTCCCACCAAGATACATCTTGATCTCCAGCATATTTTTTTGCACGCTCAATATGTCTCTTCTTTTCAATGAGTGCATGCATCCAGCTTTTACTTTGATCAAACACATTTCCACATCTTTCTGTATTGTTTTTATCTTCATATGGTGATTGTTCTGCATCATACACTGTAGAAAAATTAGGCACCTACAATAAGAATCTGCATCCCTCTTTAGGCTCCCACCCAAGAGAAGATGAATACTGCTTTGCAAATAAAAGGGTTATTTCATCAACCCTCCTCATCAAGAATACATGGTTGAAACTAATATTGTGCAATGGAGCCAAAACCTTAGCACTGTTATCAAGGCCCATTGAGCAAAAGTGCTTAAAGTCATAAATCTGTGTGAGGTGTTGAACTTTTGGTTTTGGAGTATATGCTTCTGAAATCAGCTCAGATAAAATCGAAAGATTAAAAGCATTGTTACGTGCCAACTTCTTAGAGAAAGTACTGAACATTTGATCAATGTGATCATGAGTGTGGCCAACCAGAAGGAAATTTACCTTAACCTTCTGAAATACCTGTTTTTCAACAAGCATGCTTAAATATCCAAAGACTGTAGAATTTTTATTCTCTCTTGCAGTATTATCAAGTTGCAAATATAGAGTTGGTGGCAAAAGACCCTTCCATGATTGCAAAATATGATGAATCACAGTAACTGTAAGGTTTGGATCATTATGCATATTCGGATATGTGAAGAAAACCTTGGACATTACAGTTCCATTGTATACCAAAGCACCAACCAAATGCATTTGCACAAGGACTTCATCTCCAATGTCCTTAGGGATGCGATAAAAATGTGGCAAACAAGTTTTTTTTTTATCCATACCATCGATCAACAAACACATATAACGCTCCGGATTTCTGAGTGCTTTACTTCGATGATGAATTGCTTTCTTTCTCTCTAAAGATTGACTCTCACGATGGTTGTTAAGAAGGTTTTTAAAATTATTCTTTTCATGTGGTGTTGTAGCCCCTTTTGCCATGTTTTTCAAAGTGGCGCAAACTGAACATTCACCCATTCTAACTTTACAAGGAATAGACACATTGTTAAACTCTTCCTTCCATAATCGAGTAAAGTGACGATACAACACATACTTCTCATTTCTATTTTCCATGTCTTCTCTATATATTTGAAATACCTCTTGACGAGTAAAGTTATCTGACAAGTGCAACCTTCCAGTTGTAGGCATAACCTCACAATGCAAGCTAAAATAGTTCATCATCCAATTCATTGCATGACGTCCAACAGATCCTTTGGTCCCAACATGGAACGTATCCAAAATGAGATCCCCATTCAAAAGCCCTTGTTGAACCCTATGTATTCTAAAATTTCCCACACCCATTGCAATTTTAAATGCAGCCCTACAACATTGCATCCCTTGACTAAAGAAATATTCAAAAGCAACACGTGTTACTGACATGTTATCCTCAATCATTTGCATGCGAGAAACAAGGTATATATCCTGCCTTTCACTATCTAAATGGAGGAATTTTTCTCTTAGGTGCTTTAGTTTCTTCATTCCTAAATTGTACAAACATTTCAAACCACAACAATGCTTCACAATATCCAATGCAATCTGTTTATCTGAAGTAAGAAATTTAAATCTTTTTTGACTTACTTCACGAGGCCTTCTTTTAAATCATAGATTGAGCTTGCTTTGCTTTTCCGTTGCTCCACATGCACTTGAGTCAGAAGGGAGATCAATGGTTGGATCAGATGGGAGATCAAGAGGTGCATTTGGTTGAGCAGCATTGCACTGTGAATTGGATAACTTAAATGACTCAACAGAAAACATAGAATCATTAGCACGTTCTAAACCATAGGGATCATCACTTCTGTGGAAAGGGTCAACTGAGAACAATGAATCCGAAACTGTATCAATATGAGCAGAGGAAGCTGATGCCCAAGCATCCACTGAAAAGATTGAGCTCATCTTCACTGAGTTCACAGAAGACTGAAGATGAATGACCTTTTTAAATAAGTAGAAATTCGAGATCAAGTGAAGATGTCACATCAAATGTCACATCAAGAAGATATGAAATCAAAAGTTCATTAAAGTACATTAAATAACATTAAACATCAAATTACATCAAATCACTTAATTACTCAAATATACACTAATAAGGGAACCAAAGATTTGATTCACTTTTGAAAGATGAGATACATAGTTGATTTCTAACTAGATATGAGTCATTGAGTCTTAGCATTGTGAGTGAATCAAAATATATCCAAGTTGAGTTCCAACTGGATTAGATATTAAAATTGTTTGGAGTAGTGCCATTGAAGACTATACAAGAAGAAATTTTACCTTTGGTTAAGATTTCAAGGATTAGGTTTTATTGTGGTCTTGGCTAGATCTCAAAGAGGTAGATGAAAGTATATTAAAAAAGAATTATGTGTAAAAGAGGTACATGGAAAT
This sequence comes from Ceratopteris richardii, assembly GCA_020310875.1. Taxonomy (NCBI): domain Eukaryota; kingdom Viridiplantae; phylum Streptophyta; class Polypodiopsida; order Polypodiales; family Pteridaceae; genus Ceratopteris; species Ceratopteris richardii. Next base: position 51,959,923 of record CM035441.1, on the reverse strand, counting down.
GTATATGTAAGAAGTATATGGAAAAGTATATGTAAGAATTATATGTAAGAATTAATTATATGCTTGTTACAAAGATGTTCAAATGAATTTTGAATCTACGATTTTTCTGAACATTGGATGCAAAGACAATGAGTGACGTTTGAAATTACCAAGCTATTTCGTTGAAATTACCAACATATTTTGTCGAAATTACCCCAGAGCTCTTTACTTGAACGTCTATTCATACATTGATTTTCCATTTCAACAATGTGTTACAAGATAAATGTGAATATGAACTGAAGTGAGAAGGATAACACTATAAAGATGTCATTAATCTCCCATATTCAACACAACTTAGACTTGATTTTTTCCCAAGCAAGAGATTCTAAGAAACAATTTATACATGAGATTAGACATCCTCATGTACATACCATACTCTTGCCATTGAAGTGTAATTTCCATGCAAATGTATATAAATAGTTGCAAGGTTCTATGAATATTTCATTAAAGTGGAGGTGAAACAGCCTATTTGTGTGAGTGGTATTTCCTAGTTAGATAAGTTGACAGATATAGTTAGCAATTGGACTCATTTAGTTAGATCCAGTTAGTCTCTGGTTCAAGTTATCCAATTGCCTATAAATAGCAAAGGAGGAGATCATTCTCATTTTCAAAATCCATGAGCAAGAGAGAGCAACAGAGCACAGACAGCCATGGAGCACAGAGCTCAGCATACCAGCAAGGCAACTCTGATGGAGAAGAAGAATGTTGGCAAGAGTACCAAGAGGTAGACAAAATCATACAAAAAAAAAGATTCCTAAAAGATTCCTTTTGTATGTTTGTGTAAATAGTCTGCTTTCTAGGTTTTTATTTTTATTAGCTCCTAAAATATAGATCCAATGAGGGTACACCTCGATGCCTGGCATCAACTTGCACCCTCAAGTCAATGCCAGGCATCAACTTTTAGGTGCAAGTCGATGCCAGGCATCAACTTTTAGGTGCAAGTCAATGCCAGGCATCGACTTGAGGGTGCAAGTCGATGCCAGGCATCGACTTGAGGGTGTAAGTTGATGCTTGGCATCGAGTTGTACCCTCATATCGATGCCTGGCATCGACTTGCACCTAAAAGTCGATGCCTGGCATCAACTTTCACCGTGAAGTCGATGCTTGGCATCGACTTGCACCTAAAAGTTGATGCCTGGCATCGACTTTCACCTAAAAGTCGATGTCTGGCATCGACTTGCCTGGCATCGAATTTGGCCTGAAAGTCGATGCTAGGCATCGACTTTAGGGTGCAGAGTCGATGCCAGGCATCGACTTTTAGGTTCAAGTCGATGCCAGGCATCGACTTTTAGGTGCAAGTCGATGCCAGGCATCGAATTTTAAGTGCAAGTCGATGCCAGGCATCGACTTTGTGTGCAAGTCGATGTCGGGCATCGACTTGCACACAAAGTAAATGCCTGGCATCGACTTGTACTTAAAATTCGATGCCTGGCATCAACTTGGACCTTTGAAAAACACAATAACGTATGAGCTGATATTTCCAAGCGCCTTCAGGGATGCGGAGTCCAAGAGTGAGAGGCCCTTCAAGAAGCTGAGAGTGATCATGAGCTCTGGTGATCAGCAACATGACAAAGGCATTGGTCACCAAGCAAAACCAAAGAAAATTATTGCATCCTTATCCTCTGAGAAGGCCAGCAACCCGGTTGGAATATCCTCTGGTGGACAGAGTAGCATCAAAATTCCTGAGGATGATACAACTATGAAGGATAGGTCGAGGGACGCAGAGGTCTTAAGGACAGATCATCCACTGCGAGACATGACAAATCTGGGGTGGTGCCTTCAGTATGTTGAAGAAAAGAATGTAGTCCTTCTTGTGTTCGCAGGGGCATATGGGAGAGGAAAGATCACGACAACACAGGGTTTTCAGTGTGGCCTTGTGTACAAACTGGATTATGAAGATGAGGATTCTGACAACCTCCTTTTCTTGGTAGAGACATCGAAAGGTTTAAGAAATGTTATATGCAAGATGGATTTCTTTTGCCCAGAGTGTTGTGTTCCAGATGGGCTTGCTGAGATATGCAGGGACTCAGTGAATCTTATCAAGGACTTGATGCCATGGATCCAGGGCAACATCATGCCAACACAAAAAAAGATGACAACCCCTGTAAAGGCAAGGGGTAAGCAGAGCGTCCAGAAAAAGTTCCAGAAGAAAAAGAAGAGAATTGCAGAAGAGGAGTCTTCTGACTCAAGCTCTAGCTCTGAGGATATAATAGTTGCACCTCGTGGAGAGCTTGCCTCGAGTGTTCTTGGTACTGAGCAGAACAAGATGAGGGAGGATATAGCTAGAAGAAAAGTTGTGAAGAAGGGGTAGTTGTTCTACCTGCCAATCAATATCATCCATAGGCCACCAATAGATCCAGTCACAGGGAGGAGGCCCCTTGAGATCACGGAGCCACACAATTTGCACGTGCAGAATCTTAAGAAGAAAATGAAAATAAATCCTCATGCTACTATTGTGCCATTCCTTGTCATGGTGGATCCGAATGAGTGCAACTCTGTGGAGGAGTTCAATGAGGATTTGTTTGAGGATTATACTTATTATGTGATTGGAGGTTCACACTCTGCAGAGGCCCGTAGACAGCTAGTGAAGGAGTACCCTACCACATTCTTCTTTAGGTATGCAGATTGCAAGATATATGCTGGTCTTACAACTGAGGAAGCCAAGCTTCTTGCTTGGGATCACAACAATGACAATGAATACAGGCAAAAAATGTCCTCCATAGAGAGAATTCGGCTCTTCCACCATGAATATGAAGATTGTCTCGTGAAGGAAGCTGGAAGAATACATCCCAATCTACGAAAGCAATGCCTTATTGAGGTTGGAATTGCACTGGATGATAATAGAAAGTCTAATGCTTTGAGGAAATATGATCCATGGTTTCAACTGGCATTCAGATCAGGTGAGATCTGGGATCTATAGGATAAAATTTTCACAATGTGGGAGAACAAGGAGGTCAAGGGCTAGAAGAAACGGAAGTCGAGGCCAGACCCACAGGTTGATCTGAAGGGAAAGGGAAGGAAAGTTGACCTCTCAATTGAAGAGGCTCCTGAGGACATGAAGCTGACACCATGGAGGGCCCTTCAAGGAATCAAGGATGATACATTGATTATATCAAATTTGTCAAGGGTAAGCTCCAAGGAGTTAAGCCTGGAGGAGAGGGTGACTGAGCTCAATAAGTATGTATGTTATTCTCAGATCCTTTTTCCCTCCTCCCATGTTTCTGGTCTAACCTAGTCTCTTTTTTATTTCTGTGACTGTAGTCATAAAGTATACATTAAGATTCAGGAGGTAATGATGAAGAGGCTGGGTTGCTTTTCTTGGACAGAGGTCCAAGCAGACTATCCAACCACATCATCCTACAAAGCTTTATCAGAATATTTTATCCTATTTCGTGATTGGGTAGGTTCTCTTTCTGAGGTTATGCCTGGTTTGCCATTAGGTTAGATGCCTTGGTTCACCTAACCAATTTGATGCGAGGCTTTTAGTAGGAATTTGATGCCTCGCATCGACTTACTGCTAAATTCGATGCCTAGCATCGACCTGCTGCCAAAAGTCGATGCCTGGCATCGATCTCCTAGCATAAGTCGATGCCTGGGATCGACTTGGGGGCATAAGTCGATGCCTGGCATCGACCTCGTGGCATAAGTCAATGCCAGGCATCGACTTTTAGTAGAAAGTCAATGCCTGGCATCTACCCATACAAAATCGATGCCATGCATCAATTCCTTATGTTTTGTTTGCTGTATTGAAGAGCTCATTTAATTGTCTTTCCACTTTTTTCTGCAGAAACCAAAGAAAAGTAAGTCTGCAGAGCTACTAGATGATTGCCCCCCTGCATTCCTGGCTCACATTCAAAGAGCAAGGCTTGAGAAGTCTAGACTGAAAGCCAAGGAGATGGATTTTGATGATGAACCTGACCTAAAATGTTTCTCCAATCCCCTAGACCCCTTAGGCCTGTATATTACAATGTATTCTGTAGTGATGTAAATAACATTTGTTCTGTTGTGCCTAGAAAGCATTTCTCCCTTCTCATAGCAGACATACCGTATGGATTTAGGATGTTGGGATCAGTTAATGATGATGAACCCTTCAAACACCCTCAGATTCGGAAGATGGTCATTGATTTTGCAGAGTTGACTATGTCTCCTCTTTGGAGGATAGTAATTTTCCATAGGAGAGACCAGTCTTTCTCTATTTCAAGTGCTCTGAAGGCAAGATGTCATGTTGTGGAGTGCCTCACGTGGTAAGTAATCTTCTTTCTATCTCCATGGATTTAATGATGCTCTCTATGACTCATAGTTCTTGTTGGCAGGGTGAAGACAAACATCAATCACACTCCTTTGCATAGGTTTGTGAGCTCCACTGAATGCATTACAATTGGCTATTATGATGAAGTAAGCAAAAGGAGAGTCGGGGAGCATTGCAATGAGAATGGGATCTCAAATGTGCTCATGTTCCCAGCCGTTACCAAGAAACTTCGTCATGTAGCTGGGGACATGACATTGGTTAACCCCTATCAGAAGCCACAAAAGCTCATAATGAGATTGCTTCAACTATTCTCCAATGATGATGACTGAGTCCTAGACCTTATTTCGTGCATAGGTTATTTCAATTTTAACAATTTTCATTAGTCATCATGTTGATTGAGGCCTCTAAGTGGTTTTCTGCCGTTTCAAGAACGACTCTGGCTTGCTCCTTAAAGATGTTTAGGCACTGCATAGCTGTGGAGAAGGATGATGCTCAAGTGAGCTTCATTAGAATGAGAATCAATGGGCTGAATGAATGCCCAGATGAAGACCAAGAGGTTGGAAGGAAGCACATTGCAGACACGGAGAGATTCCAACCGGCTTCAAGGGAGCCTGTTCCCCCACTTGCAGATGAACCGGGGGACATGGCTGACCTTGAAGAGCCAATCTTGGAGCAAGGGAGGCAGTATATGTGTTCTAATGTTCTAGAGGATCCCATTATGCTTGAGCCTGAGGAAAGTTATGATCAGCTTCTATTGTAGATTCATATTACTCTTGTATTAAAACACATGAAATGTAAAACATCATTTTAATAGAAATATAATGTCGAGTTCTGCTTCCACTTTGTGTTCAACTTGATTTATCTTGAGCATTTCTCTGATCATGTGTGAATGTTTCTTATTATAATTTTGTTGATTATAATCTTCTCTTGGGAATGCTTTTGTGAAATGTATTTCATATTCTGTGAATATGGCCCAGCATTCAATGAGGATCTTAACTATACAAAGGGGATGATCTTAATTGCCTTGTTAAAATGTTTCGGTTTTTGCAACACATGTACTCTGATTTTCGAGTAGCTTTTAATCAGCTATAATCTGTGCTTCTTGAGGTTATAGATGTAATGAAGGAGCTTCCCGAACTCTTACTTGTACCTTCAACTCTAATCTCTTGTCAAAGATCATGATGTGGGATTCTTGATCATGTTGAACAACTAGTTTTCATGGCAACAAGTATTTTATTATATCTATCTTGACTACTTGGGATATGAGATCAAGCTTCTAGTGACAATATTTACAAGCAAGAACAAGTGATGCTTTCTAGATATTGTAAAATGCCCACTTTATTGCTTGATATCATGGTCTTTAGGTAAAAAGGAATAGAGAACATGTCTTTGTTCTCCTTTGTTGTGACTCAGTGTTTCTTAGCTCTTCCATCTAAAATAGCTAAAAAGCTTGAATTTGAGTTCCAACCTCTCAAATTTTCCATTAAAAAGAGATTAGTGTCTCTAAGTCAAATATACCTTGGGCTTTGATCGAAAGACGATTGAACTTAAGTTTGAACCTCTTAGATCTTGCCTCCAAAAGAGTTTGAGCTTCTTAATTAATTTAACTTTGTGTTTGAGCCTTTCAATCAACTTAATCTTGAGTCTTGTTTATCATATGCTATGAGGCCCGAACTTAAGTTTGATTCCTTTAACTATTGCACTAAAACAACCAGTATATCTATCTCAAATTGGATCCTCGCAAATCAAATCTACATCTTAGTTGTTCCACTAAAAACAATAGAGGCTCAAACTTAAGTTCAATTCTCTCAATCAACTTAGGTTTGTGTTTTTCTATCATCTGTTATGAGGCTCGAACTTAAGTTCGAGTCTTGAAATCAACTTAAGTTTGTTCTTTTTCGTTATATACTATGCGGCACAAACTTAAGTTGGAGCCTTTAAGTACAGGCTTAACATAAATTCAGATTATGAGGCTCGAACTTAATTTTGAGGATGTTTGTCATAGTCTATAAGTTTGATCATTAGAGATGATAATGTAAATAGTAAGTATGATAATGGATGAGAAAGTTGATGTTCTTATGTTGATATTTGTTTGTTATGATCTAAGAGAAAATATGTTTGATATCTCAAGAGCAATGGAAAACATGGATACTTATGAATTTCAAAGAAATTTTATCGATAATGTATTTTCATTGGAAAATTTATAAAAAATAAGTAGGATGAAGGTTCCTTCAAATAGGATTAAGCTTCAAAAATCTTTTGATTTGACACATAAAGAAGACATGAAATGTTTTGCTGACACTTATGACCATGAAGTAAACTTCAAAGCAGATGTGCATTTATTTATGACAGATGTAGGATCTATATATGGTGATATGGGCAATATTATTCACGTTAAAGAAGATGTAAATGCACAAGGCACACCGTGTTTTACGTATAAAGTGCTTCTATATGGTGAAAATATTAATGTGAATAAATTTTGCTCATCATGGGAAAATTTCTATTTGGAAGATATGAAAGCTAGTATGATAAAGTATGATCAAACATTAGGCTCAATTGGATCAATTGAATCAACAGAAGAATTAGTGAACATTATAAAAGAAGCCAAAAGATTAACACAAAAGTCAAAACGTTTGAAGAGAAGCTCAGATGTATATAGGAGATCCAAGAAACAAAAGTTGAAAGGTTCTTCAAACAAAGATTTAGGATCATCATCAAAGTCTTTACAAAATGATGAAGATGTATCAGTCCAACATTTAGATAATAGAAGCGAAGAAACTGAAGATATGGTAGTTCTACCAGAAGAAAATAAGATGATGGATTTACTACTTCAAAAACAAGAATAGTATGCTTTCAGTTCAAATGTAGTATTTAATATTGATGTAAAAAGTGTTTTCCAGCACCATCGAATTATGTATATCAAAAATTGAACAGAGATTAGGTGTGCACATTAATGAATGATTTTATGTTGGCTCCGAAAGAGAATGAAGTTCTTGCAGTTGTTATGCCTATTGATCCAAGTGCTGAAATATCCCTACAAACTTTGTCTCATGATGATATTGATGAAGTTGAGCATTGGATAATATCTGGACAACATTCAATCAGTGTAAAAAAAACTTTGCAAAGTATTAATTCACCTATGGTGACATTATAGTTATGACAACAATTTAGATATAGGAAAGAGGCTAATTTAAAGATATAGGAAAGGGAGATATCTAAAGAGGCTAATTTGATGAAAGACATTACAAAAGGAACCATTTGTGAATCAAAGCTAGATCTCAATGGAAAGATAACGGATTTCCATCCAAGCCTCCTTCTAGGTGTTAATCAAAGTATAAGAGAATTTCTATCATGCAAGGTATGTTTATATTCTTAGTATTTTTACTTTCTCTTTGAACTTATGTTCATTGATGTATTTAGATGCTTAGTATGTATTATTATCTTTTAAAACTTGTATCTATTTAAACTTTATATGTTGTTTTTTCACTAAATTTTATAGAGACTAGAAAGTAGACTTTACAAAAAGGATTTATAAAGAATGATTTGCACATTCTTTTATGTGATGGTGATGAATGGAAGAATTGGATATCAATCATGCATTTGTATAGTGAAGGAGCACTACTTAATACAAAAGGTGAAGTGCCAAATAGCAAATGAGATTCATCAAATGATGTTACATCGATGACCACAAAGATGGTAGAACGAAAGGTGTTCAATCAAAGAAAGCACTAGGGATAGTTATATTAGGTCTGACCTTATCCAGATGCATTTCAAGTTTAGACAAATATGAAGTTTTAGAAATTCAAAAGAAAATTTTAGAAAAGAAAATTTTGTTAAAGAAAGCAAAATCATTGAAGCACATGGTTGACATGGAAGAAATGGCATGGAGATTAAAGATTGATCATGTGTTAAAAAATACAATAATTGCTTTTTTATTGATTTAATAATAGAGGTTTTGACATGAGAAATATAACTTCATAGATATACAATATGAAAAAATTAAAATTTATAGTGAGACATTTGTGAAAGAGCCATTAAACAGGGCAAAGAAATCTCCTCCTCTACCAAAGGCTTTCATAACTTTGCTTATTCATTTATACAAAGTTGCAATGGGCATAAAGACCACAATAAATATTATTCCATGTTCAATCTATTGATTTGGTTTTGATTTAAACAAGGTGGGAAGTTTTTATTCAGATCAAGTTCTTCCATCCAACATTGCTTTCTTTGGGTTTAACTTAGAAATGTATAGTCTACATGATCGGGAATGTATTTCAGCAACCTTCTTCTCCATATGGATTTTTGCACTCAATGGGATGAACTCTGAGAAAGAATAAATTCTGATATCTTTTATTGATTTTATCTATGTTCATATTCTTGTCAAAAGAGTTCAACAAGCGGCTACAAAATATACTTTTAAAATTGGAGTGATTTACGGTAGTAATCCTTTGATTAAAGGAGAGTTGAATTTTGCAATAGTGCTTATATACATTAGCAAAGAAGATAATTATCAGATGACTGATAAAATAAATCAACCAATCTAAATATTTCTAGCCAAAAAGATCTTGATGAGTTCATGGATAAAAGTTTCATTGATGATTTCATCAAGAGTTTTGCTCATGAAGACAATTATGTTGTATAGTTGTATTGTCGAGGAATTGTTCTTCAGATAAGTTTATCCAAAAAATGCAGACATTTTTGTGCATGTTAGAGGTTGACAAAAAGCAATTAGAATCAAGTTGCTCTTCACTTTTTGAAAATGATCCTTCTTTGCATCAATGGTGTGATATCATTAATTAAGATACATATAATACAACCGACATGTTCCAAAATATTGATGTTGAGATTGATGTGCAACCTAGTGGAGAAGAATCTATAAGTAATAAGGAGGATATAGAATCCGAAGAAGATATCATTGCAATGGATGAAGATATTGCAGGTACTAAGAGAAGGAAATATAGCTTGAGAAAACATTGATTCAATGTATTGTAATAAATGCCGTAGTTTTCAAAGTATGAATTAATTTTTATATGATAGTGATGATTGCATTCATGTCAATCATTTATGTTCATCTCAAACAATATAATTTTATTTTGGATATATTATCTCTTCTTGAATAAAGTGATGTGAGTTCATTATTATCTAATTTTTTAATTTATTTTTAATATCATATATTTGTGAGTTGAAATTGGATATCTCTTATCTATTTGAGTAATCTGAAAATAATTGTTTTTTTTATCAATGATGCATAAATTCATCTATTAGTTTTTTTTAAATCTAAACTTATTGTTTTTATATCTATGATGCATTTGATTAAATTCAACATTAAAATGTAGGCTCAAGGTGTGAAGGAAGCAGTAGGATGAGGTTCAAACTTGACACTGAGATTGAAATGTGAGCTTTTTGAAATCGACAATCTTTTATTTGCTTAAGTAATCTTAAAATTGTTTTTTTTTTATGTAGATGCATAGATTAAGTTCAACATTAAAACTTGAACTTAAAACTTAGGCTTAAAGTTTGAACAAAATAGAGATTGAACCTCTCCTCTCTTTAGAGATTCAAACGTAAGTTTTTTTAATTAAGAGAGGCTTAAAGATTTCTTCGTTCATAAGATGTTATATCCTCATTTTTAAAATCAAGCTTTGTTTTGACTTTGAATCTATATTCATATTTTCTTAAAGCTTCAAATTAATCAAGCTTTGTTTTGAACATTTCTTTGAGTCTATAATCATTAAAGAAATCTATATTCATTTTTTGATAAAAATGTTTTGTGGATGTGGTTTGGTATATATGCATAAGCTATTTATGTGAGAAAGAGAAATTAATTAAGAAAATAAGTATTGACATGTTTGTAAATTGTATTGACTATTCATATATATCTTTTGAATTACTTTTTTTATGTAGATGTTAACAAAAATAAACATTTCATAAGTGATGATGGTATTGGAAAGCTTTTTGGCCATTCTGAGGGTGAAACAAGTACTCTACATGATCAAAGCTCTCATCAAACATCAAATAAGCTATATAATGATATGGAGAAATAACATGGTAGGCCTTTTTGGATTTTACAAGATACATTATGTAATATTATAATTATTTCATTTGAATTTTAACTCATTTTTTACTACTTTCTTTCATATTTGTGGAATTAGATATTATTGCAAAACAAAATTCATTTTTTAAATCAAATAGAAAGAATATGCAAGTAATAGGAACATATTCAATATATCAATAAGTAATTTTAAAGCTTTGTTTATACTTATTATGTATTTATTTATACGGAACACATCATAGAAGTGTCATGGATAGAGATGCTACTTGCAAATTTAGGTGTGGATAACCTTAGCAACATACAATTAGCACAAAATCTTGTTTTTCATTCTAGAACAAAGCATATTGAGGTACATTGTCACTTCATGAGGGAAAAGTAATGGCAAGTGATAATGATCTTGTTTATGTGAGGATAGATGATAAGGTTGCTGATATTTTCACTAAAGCACTTGGAGTAGAGAAGCTTGAGATGTTTTGGAATATGCTTAGCTTACAGAACTTGATGTTGAGATTGAGGGGGAGTGTTGAGATATCAAGCTGAACATGTGATGATCGAGGACAACGTGGACCACTTTTCATTTCTCTGACATGTATAGTGGTTACATAGATATATGTTAGGGATACTTTTAGTGAGCTTTACCATATTTATGTACCAAGAGTCACAGATCACACATTTGTTTCTTGTCAACTCACTCGTTCACAGATATTAGGGTTTTCTTTATGTATTCTTCTGTATATATTGTATTGTTTAGTCGATATATTTTTGTAGTGATATGTGTGAACACACTTAGCACACCATGGAACTTTTTCCCCTCTTTAGGAGGTCCCCCCCCCCGGCTTGTATATGCACCTATAACCCTAACGGGTCACTTAGGCATACATTCAATATTGTGTGTTATGCTAGATGCTTCTTCTTCTTCTTCTTCTTCCTTGAGCTATTGGCATGCTCCCACAGACCTCGAAATCCAACAATTGGTATCAGAGCAAGTCACCACTTCATCTAGGGCATCATTGACATCCCTCCGATCACAATCTCACAATCGCACAAAAATTGGTGAACATACTCAAGTCCAAAATTTGGATCTGAGCTCATTTTGGCCTTCGAACATACTATCAAAGCACATCTGCAAGCAATTCTATCCTTTTATGCCAATCACATATAAAGGTTTTGGATTTCCAGTACAAGCATCTTGAACTCTCCTATAGTTTTAGGGGAGCTTGATAGGTTAGCTCTGTTCAGCTTTCGAGATACAATCATTTGTTTTCATCAGGATATTTTTCAATATGTTGGCTGTTGAGGACAAGTTGTATGGTACCAATTGCCCATTATGGAAATATATGATGCGTCATGTATTGGTCACAAAAGGACTATGGAATATTGTGCAAGGTGTTGAAAAACGACCTACTACACTTGCAAATACAATTATTGAAGGTGATGGAGATGGCAATCTTCAAACTCCTGTTCATGTTACGCTTCCTACAGCACCTATTGTAGAGAAACTTCATTGGGATGGCAGAGATGCTCAGGCACATGCATTGATAGCCTTGTCTATCAAGCATGCCATTATCCCTCTTATTCGCTCTTGCAAAATAGCAAAGGATGCTTGGGATAAACTTATCACTTTGTACTAGGCAAGAAATGAGGCTCATGTTGCTTACCTATGAAAATAGTTCGAGAGTGAGCATATGAATGAAGGAGATTCTATGGATAGTTTTTTGACAAAGATGAAAGATTTGAAGGAGTAGTTGATTTTTTTCATATGATCTTGCCAAATAGGTCACCTCTTCAAACTGTTCTTAATGGTCTTCCATGAAAGAACTTGGAGAAGCTTGTAGAAGGTAGAAAAAGCATTTCGAAGCGACAAAGTTTGGTCTAGCCAACTGGCACAAGACCAGCCCTTGAGTTTATGGAGACTCAAATAGACCTTATAGGCATGCGATAAGTGCAAAGAAATGCACTATGTACTTTGGAGCATCAAGGAGAATGATTCGATACAAAACTGATAGGTTTGCGGGTCGACTAGCTCAGAAAACTTACTATCTATGGGACAAACAATGGACTTCAAATGCTCATAACGCCCAGCGTGATTACAATTAGAAAAAATCCTTTTATGTGAGTGATACAAATAGGGTTGAGTGTATAGAATGCACAAAATTATAAGGAATAAGCAAAATATGCTATAGGAATGAATGAGGCATTCACCAGTGGTACTTCCTATTTTTCAGGAATACGTTGAGATTGACCCCGAGACAGAAAAACTCAGCTTTCTCCCAATCTTCCAAACCAAATTCTATGAAACTTTATAGGCCTAAACTATACACTAATATCTTTCTAATGAGTCATCTTTCACTCAATTTGGGGCTCTGAAGAGAGAGCAAAAGCCTCTGCAATCTTGTCGAAGAAGATGATGCAGACAATTGAAGGAGCAAGACAATGATGGTCACAAGTGTATGTATATTGCTTCCATGTAATGTACAAGTGATTTCAAGTCTTTATATAGAATCTAGGAATGTTCCACGACTTCTACAAGTGAAGTTTGAATTCAAATGAAGGTGGGGATGGTTGTTGGAGGGAATCAATTCACTTTCCTATAATCTAGGAAAAGTGAAGATCTAATTTGATTTACTTTTAAGTGATTTGATTGCTTGATTGAATGCAACTTCAACCACCACAAATTCGTGGAATTTGGGCTCTATCTTTCTACCTTTACATGTGTAAAGCTCAAGGCTTTTACAACAGTAAATGAACCATCAAAAATCTCTTAAAAAATACAATAAATGAGCATAAGAAAAAGAACTCTCCAACGGATATTCTTTCGATGTGATAGCCTTTGATGTAGATCAAATCCACCCCAAGCATAGGGTAAGCTTGATGTTCCAACAGATCCCCCTCAAGCTAAAGTATGCTTAAGTCTTCATTCTCGGATAGGTTGAATACCTGCCATAGCTTTGAATCTACAAAGCTTTATTCCATCAAGTGCCTTCGTCATCATATCTGCTACTTGCTTTTCACTTGGAACAAAAGAAATGTCAATATCCTTTGCCATGAGCTTCTCCCTGATGAAGTGGTAATGGACTTCTATGTGCTTGGTTCTCGCATGAAAAATAGGATTTGCCGCTAGATGCATGGAACTTACATTATCTCCAAATATGTGAGGTTTGGAACTCACAAGTCCCAACTCTGTATACAATGCTTTTAACCATATTGCCTCTTGAGTTGCTATGGTCAAGCCTCTGTACTCTGCTTCAGTTGAGGATAAAGCAACTATTGGTTGCTTCTTGGAACTCCATGAAACTAGCTTCGAACCTCCAAATGCTAAGTAACTAGATGTACTTTTTCTATCATCCTTAACTCCTGCCCAATCTGCATCTGAGTAGATTTTGATATCCAAATATGAAGAGTAAGGATAGAATATACCTTCATTGATTGTACCTTTGAGATACTTAAGTATTCTCTTAGCTGCATCCATGTGTGGTCTTCTCGGTGAGTGCATGAACTGACTAAGCACTCCCCCACTATATGAGATGTCTACCCTTGTATGAGTAGCATATATCAAGCTACCTACCAAGCTTTGATATTCTTTTAGGTCTTCAATTTTCTCACCTTCATAAACACTAAGTTTATGATTCATCTCCAAAGGTGTACTTGCAGGTTTAGTGTTCTCCATTTTGAACTTGAGAAGAAGATCCTGAATGTATCTTCTCTGAGTCAAAAATACATTCCTTCATCTGTATATATCTCCTGCATACCTAGGAAATATGTGAGCTCACCTAGGTCATTGATTTTGAACTCCTCTTGCATGTGTCTCTTGATCCTTTGAATGCCATTTAGATCATCACCTGTCACAATAATATCATCTACATATACACATAGATAGATAACCTCATTGTGATCCCTTTTGATGAATAGAGAAGGATCTGAGCTGTTAGCTTTGAGCCCTTGATCCTGAAGATATGTAACCAACCTGTAATTCCAAGCTCTAGGAGCTTGTTTCAATCCATACAATGCTTTCTTAAGTCTGAAAACATAAGATGGATGATTAGGGTTTTCAAAACCTGGTGGTTGTGACATATATACTTCTTCACTTATCCAACCATTTAAGAATGCATTTTTCACATCAAGTTGGAGGAGTCTCCAATTCCTTGCAGCAGTTACACTTATCAATGTCCTGATTGTAGTCGTCTTTGCAACTGGTGAGATTGTTTCCTCATAGTCTATACCATGATTTTGTGAGCATCCTTTGGCAACTAATCTTGCCTTGTACCTGAAAACTAATCCATTTGAGTTTCTTTTAACTTTATATACCCATCTGCAACCAATTACCTTTTGATTCGGTGACATTGGAACCAAATCCCAAGTATCCATTTCCTTCAATGCATCTATCTCTTCTTTCATGGCCTTTTCCCAATTAGGGTTTCCCTTTGCCTCTTCATAGGTTGAGGGTTCCTCTAAAATAGAGTCTTTTTCCAAGTATATTGAATGCTTCGTAACAAATGTGGAATCATATCCATACCTTTCTAGTTGTTTCTTCTCTCTTGCTGATCTTCTAGGTGCTTGTTTGGAGCATTCTCCAACCTCTTGCATCTTTGCTTTGCCTCTTAACTTCCATAGCTTGTAATCCTTTTCTCTTTCATCTTGGTCATCGTCTGTATCACTTCTTGGATCCTGGACCTGTGTATCATGCTTGCTTCCTAATTGATAAAGTCAGAATCAAGATCATATGGTAGTGTTACCTTTTGTTTGTCTTCATCATACCAAGACCTGTGTTCTTCAAACACAACATCTCTACTTGTAGTGAATTGCTTGGTTGAAGGATTGAAGAACCTGTAACCCATCTGAGTTGAATCATATCCAATAAACACTGCCTTTGTTGCCCTTTCATCTAGCTTACCTCTTATTTGTGATGGTACATGAACATAAGCTAAACAACCAAAAACCTTGCAATGTCCAAGACTAGGTTTTCTTCCATGCCATGCTTCATAAGGAGTCATACCTTGAAGTGATTTGGATGGTAGTCTATTGACAAGGTACACAACAGTTGAAATAGCTTCTACCCATAGATAATGTGGCAACTTCTTCTCTTCAAGCATTGTTCGGGCTGATCCAACCAGTGTCTTGTTTCTCCTCTCTGCAATTCCATTTAGTTGAGGAGAGTACCTATAGTCACTTCCCTTTTGATACTTTTTTCCTGCAAGAACTCATCAAACTCTTTTGAGAAGTATTCTCCCCCTCCATCAGATATGAGCTTCTTTAGTGATCTACATGTATGATTCACCACATGTGCAAGATAATTCTTGAAGCAATCAAACACTTCATTCTTACTCTTGATAAAGTATAGAACAGTCCATCTACTATGGTCGTCAATAAATGAGACATAATACCTTGATCCTGCCAATGAAGGTTCTTGACTTGGTCCCCATACATCTGTATGTACTAAGTCCAATAAATTGTTGTGGATGTAGCCTTTGTGGTTGAATGATTGTCTTTGTGCCTTCCCAATCTCACATGCATCACACCTGTTGATCATGTGTTGCTTTGATATATTCGGCAGTCTTAGAACACTTTGATCCCTGCATATATCCTTCAAGGTTCTTTCATTCACATGAGCAAGTCTCTTATGCCACACTTCAAGCTCACTTAGGGTTTGAGACCCAAAGTTGAATAGAACGATGGTCGTGGTTTCTCCTACTTCGAAAGTAAAGAGCCTACCATGCTTCTCACCTCGGGCTATCTTTTTGAAGCCTTGACATGGATCTTCCACAAAAACTCCATGTTGGGTGAACCTAACTTGCAAGCCTTTTTCAACTATTTGGCCTACACTTATTAGGTTTTTAGTGATAGTGGGTACATAGAGAACCTTACTTAGAATGTTTATCCTGCCATTGGAAGCTTTGACATTACCAATCTTCTCCACATTGTGCTTTGTGTCATCCCCTGTTTCCACTTCATGTCTATGCTTTGGACTTTCCAAATCAGATAGAAGAGCAATGTTGACTGCAACATGATTCGAACATCTTGAATCTATGTAGAACAAATGATCATCTTCTTTACATTCTTTGTGGCTTAGATTCATAAGAAGCAATGAGTCTTCATGTGGTTGATCTTCTGAATAATTGTTATAGTCCCTTCTATTATAGCTTCTATTGTTATTGTTGAAGTTGTGTCCACCTCTGCCTCTATTGCTGCCATATCCACCTCTTCCACTTCCTTTCTGGGTCTTCCCATTGAACCAGCAATTCTAAGTGGTGTGGTTGGTCTTATCGCATATGGCACATGGTTGAACATTCTAACCTTTGGCTTTGTCTTGCTTTGGTTCTTTCTTCTTACCTTTCCACTTGCTCTTGCTTGCAAAGTTGGCTTGGGAAGTCTCTTCTTCATCTTCTTCCTTCTTCTTGCCTTTCTGCTTCTTATCTTTCTTATCTGCATATAGAGCACTAGTTGAATTACCATGATAAGAGTTATCTTCCTTTATGCTATTGTTGGCTTCTTGATTGAAGAGTAATTGTCCAAGGAAGATTTTGAAGCCTGGAGTTTGCACATCGATGATGAGATCATAAGCTGCCGTGAAGGATTGCCATTGCTTATCACTTCGAATGCCATTGAGAATTTTCCTCATGATGACCTCTTCTTCAATAAGCTCTCCAATGGATGCTAACTGATTCGCAACCTCCTTGACCTTGGTAACAAACTGTGTGATGGTTTGTTTAGGTGTCTTCTTCATTTGGTTGAACTCGTTCCAAAGATGATTCTTTCTTGCTTTGGTACTAGTAGAAAAGAAAGTCTTGAGGGCATCCCAAGTCTCTTGAGATGTCTTGCATCCTCTAATATGTGGGTAATAGAAAGTCAAAGATAGATTTTAGTATGTAAGACCTTGCTTGAACATCCCGTGTGCACCAAAGTGTGAGCTTATCTATCTCCTCTTGTGTAGGTCCTCCTTTGGATCTTGGAATAGGCATAGCTTCATCACTTGCTACAATTCCATAAAGATTTCTACCTTGCAAATAGGCCTCCATTCTGATTTGCCAAGCCACGTAGTTGTGTCGATCAAGCTTCTTGATCATTGAGGGAAAGCCGTCACCCATCTTGATCTAGCTCTGATACCACTGAAAGAACTTGGAGAAGCTTGTAGAAGGTAGAAAAAGCGTTTCGAAGCGACGAAGTTTGATCTAGCCAACTGGCACAAGACTAGCCCTTGAGCTTATGGAGACTCAAATAGACCTTATAGGCATGCGATAAGTGCAAAGAAATGCACTATGTACTTTGGAGCATCAAGGAGAATTAGTCCATACAAAACAGATAGGTTCGCGGGTCGACTAGCTCAAAAAACTTACTATCTATGGAAGACAATGAACTTCAAATGCTCATAGGGAACAACGTGATTAAAATTAGAAAAAATCCTTTTATAGGAGTGATACACATAGGGATTAGTGTATAGAATGCACAAAAGTATAAGGAATAAGCAAAATATGCTATGGGAATGAATGAGACATTCAGCGATGGTACTTCCTATTTTTCAGGAATATGTAGAGATTGACCCTGAGACAGAAAAACTCAGTTTTCTCCCAATCTGCTAAACCAAATGCTATGAAAAATTATACACAAAAATTAGACACTAATACCTTTCCAATGAGCCATCTTTCACTCAATTTTGAGATCTGGAAAGAGAGCAGCAATGTCTGCAAGATTAGTGTTCGTGAAGAAGATGATGCAGAGAATTGAAGGAGCAAGACAATGATGGTCACAAGTGTATGTATATTGCTTCCATGTAATGTACAAGTGATTTCAAGTCTTTATATAGAATCTAGGAGTGTTCCACGACTTCTAGAAGTGAAGTTTGAGTTCAAATGAAGTTGGAATGGTTGTTGGAGGGAATCAATTCACTTTCCTATAATCTAGGAAAAGTGAAGATCTAGTTTGATCTACTTTTAGGTGATTTGATTGCTTGATTGAATGCAACTTCAACCACCACAAACTCGTGGGATTTGGGCTCTATCTTTTTATCTTTACATGTGTAAAGCTCAAGGCTTTTACAACGGTAAATGAACCATCAAAAATCTCTCAAAAAATACAATAAATGAGCATACGAAAAAGAACTCTCCAACAGATATTCTTTCGATGCGATAGTCTTTGATGTAGATCAAATCCACCTCAAGCATAGTGTAAGCTTGATGTTCCAACATTCCATATTCATATCAGAGTTTTAATTCTACTCTTTGATTGATGATGAAAGGCAATCCAAATGCCTTAACATTTGTGGAGTTAGTCTCTATTTTATTACAAGAAGATGAGTCTAGGTAGAATAGGTCCATTATGCATGTTGCAAATTAAGCTTTCTTATCTAGTCAGAAGGGCAAAGGTAAATGGAGCTCATCTACTAGTAAGCAAAAATCTGCTAATTCTACACAATCGAAAAAGGAAGGGAAAAGCGAGAAGAAATAAAAAAAGTAGAAATTGTTTTGCAAATACTATAGAGGAAATGATCATGTCATAAAGAGTTGTCCAAAATTTTCTACAAAAGAGGCAAAGAAAAAAGAGGCTAGAGTGGTTGTTGAAGAGGCCTTTAGACCCAAAACAAAGTGTGCTAATATTGTGCAGAATCAAGAATCGGCCTTTACTATCGTTTGTATTTATGAACCATCTTCTCATGAACAGTGTATGTATGCAGTAGACTTAGATGTTTGGTACTTTGACAATGGGGCCACAAAACATATTACCTCGCAATACAGTTTCTTCAGTTCACTTGAGTCTGCCCCTACAAGGAATAATATCACATGCACCAACAACTCCTCTTATCCAATCATGGGAGTTGGTAAGATCATTCTGACTACTGCTGATGGTAGATCTTTTACATTTTCAGATGCTTTCTTTGTTCCAGTGATAAAACAAATATGTTGTTAGTTTCAACATTAGCCAAGTTCATCTTGGTTACCAAATTTGTTGATGACAGATGTATAGTTCAAGATCGAGCAAATGGAAATATTATTATTGCTTCTGGTAGTTTATGTCGTGGTTGTATAATCTCATAGACTATGCAAAATCTATCAATGATTCAACATGTGTAGTTCAAGATTCTCATGCAAGCTTTGGCATGCATGCTTTGGTCATCTGAATTTGGCTAGTTTGTTATGCTTGCAAAAATTTGTAATGGTGTCCTCTCTTACCGAACTTGAGGCACCTGGCAAACATGTCTGTGAAGGCTATATTTTGGACATAATGCAACATTCTTGCTTCCCAAAAGATGGTTCAGTTCAAGCTACTTAGAAATCATAGCTTGTCATCATTCAATTTATGCAAGTCATTAACATAGTGAGTAGCATTATTTGGTAGTGAGTAGCATAGACATCACTTATCATAAGGACTAGTGAGTAACATGTCATCAACATAGACAACAAGTTGATGGTGGAATAGCTCTATGCCAAAAAAAATATATTGACACATTATTGCAGTGTTTCGGTTTTGCAGGTTGCAGACCTATTGTGAATCCTATGGAAACATGTTTATGATTGAGTCTTTATGATGTTGGAGATGCATTTGATGTTTTTCTTTATTAGCAAGTTGTTGGATGATTGATTTAGTTATGCATAACTGGCATGATATTCAGTTTGTTGTCTCTTAGATGAGCAGGTTCATGCATTGCCCAAGTGTCAAGCATTGGCAGGTGTTAAGTGCATCTTTCACTACTTGAGTGGTACCCGACTACTTGGATTGTTTTCTCCCAAGGGGGAATCACTACCCCCAGATTTACATGCTTTTTCTAACTCTTGTTGGGTTGTTGATATGACACTCGTGTGTCCACTAGCGGTTTTTGGTTCATGCTTGGTAGCTCATGCATATTTTGGTTGAGCAAGAAGCAGCCTAATGTGGCCACTTCTAGTTGTGAGGCTGAGTATAGGGAAGCTTTCATAGCAACTATAGAGTGTGTGTGTGTGTGTGTGTGACTCAAAGGTCTTTTGGATGATTTGGCTGTTGGTCTATCTTCTGTCACCACCATCTTCACTGAAACTTAGAATGCATTGGCACTTGCAAGCAACCTGTGTTCCATGCTCGCACAAAGAGCATTGAGGTGCACTATCATTATGTTAGGGAGAGGTTCTCCAATGGACAGATGAATTTGGCATATGTACCCACATAGGATAACATTGTAGATCTTTTCACAAAGGCTCTGCCTCGAGAGAAGTTTATGGATTGATCTCGTTCCACATAGCTTCGCACTTCGTTATACATGAGTGTTAGCTCCTTGTTCACCACATCACTCCCAGGGGGATTTTTTGATATATTTCAGTAGTGATGTGTGTGAACATGCTTAAGATCGCCACGGCTTTTTTTTCCCTCTTTAGGAGGTTTTTTCCCCGGGCTTGTATATATTCCTATAACCCTAATGAGCCACTTATCTTTGGATATTCACTTGGGAATAAATTCAGTATTGTGTGTTGTGCTCCAAGCTTCTTCTTCTTCCTTGTGCTATTTGTGTGCTCGCGCATACCTCAAAGTCCATGTCTGTATTGTTATATTAGGTCATTCTTGTATATTCACTTTTTTTAATAGAATAAGATCATTCTTTCTTGCCTCAATATGTGTGTGCTCCTCTCTTTATGCATGAGATTGTGTAAGAGATCTCTTCGTTATCTCCTTCCTCTTTACAAAAGTTGATAAGGAGGACCTCTTAAAAAGAATGAAGAATATCTCCACACAACACAATTGGATTTCCATGGCTCATACTCAAGGTAATGGAGAGGCTATGGTGGATTCAAATAGATATCCTTTACCACTCATATCAGAACTCTTGGAACACGTTAGAAGGGTAAAGTTTTTCATGAAGATTGACCTTCGAGGATCTTCAATCTTGTCAAGATCAGAGAAGGAGATGAACGGAAGACAACATTCGGAACAAGGTATGGGAATTTTGAACATGCAGTTATGTCATTCAATCTTACAAATGCTCTAGTTGTCTTCATATGAATGATATCTTTTGAGAGTATTTAGATGATTTTTTGGTGATATACCTTGATGATATGATTTTTTGGTGATATACCTTGATGATATCTTAATATTTTCCAAAAATCTAGAGGATCACAAATGTCACGTAAAGATGGTTCTAAAGAAGTTAAGAGAAAAAGGTTTATATGCTAAATTGGAGAAGTGCTCCTTCCATTAGATAGAAGTGGAGCTTTTAGTACATTGTCTTAAAGAAAGGAATCTTATCATAAGAAGATTGAGACAATCCTTGATTGGCAACAGCCTTCATGTGTTTGTGATGTACAATGTTTCCTAGGGTTTTCCAATTTTTATAGGATATTCATCAATTATTACTCTAAGTTAGTGACACCACTTACAAAGCTTACAAGAAATGCAAAATTCTCATGGACCAAAGAAGTAGAAAAAGCTTTTTGGACCTTGACATCAACATTCAACAGTGCTCCAATTCTATTTCATCTTGATTCTACCAAGCCTTTCTTCCTAGAGATAGATGCATCAGTCTTTGACGTAGGGGCCATTATATCCCAACATGGAGATGATGGACACCTACATCCAGTTGCATGTCATACAAGGAAATTCTCCCCTCCAAAGATTAATTATGAAATCCATATTGATAAAGAAATTCTTTCAATAGTGGATGCATTCAATACCTAGCATCACCATCTAGAAGGAGCAACTCATAAAGTTACTGTGCATATAGACCATAAGAATTTAGAGTACTTTATGACCACCCACATCCTTAACGAAAGCCAATCTCGATGGAGTAAATTTTTATCTAGATTTGACTTTGTCATCACATATCATCCCAGATGCCAGTAATGTCAGTTAGATGCCTTATCAAGAAGATCTTACATTGCATTGAAGAAAGGTGAAGAGGATTTTGATGAACAAGATAGTGTATTACTCAAGCCTGAATATCTCCAGTTAGCAGCCATCTCTTCAAACCATTAAGAAGATTCAACTTTAACCCATTTTATTTGTGAGACTCTATCACATGATGAATTGTTTTGTAATGTCAAGAAAAAAATTCAAGAAGGGAAAGTTCATGAAGTAAATGAGTTCCAAGAAAATGATGGGTTGCTAGTATATAAGAACCTAGTGTACATCCACCTAGGAAAGCCTAGGGTCCAAGTACTTCAACAACGTCATGATAGACATTTTGGAGTAAATAAAAACAATAGAACTCATATCAAGGGATTTTTGGTGGGATCAAATGTGGAAGCAAGTCAAAGAATATATCCAAACCTATGGCACTTGCAATAGATCTAAGGTATCACGACATAAACCTCATGGCCTCCTGTAAACTTTACATATTCCAAAAAGGCCATGGTCTTCATTATCTATGGATTTCATCACAAATCTACCAAGGTCGGATAAGGATGATGCCATTACAGAGATGGCACACTTCATTCTAACTACCAAGGCAATCATAGGTGCAACAACAAGTGCAAGAATTTTTCTCAAATACATCTTTAGGCTTCATGGATTGCATGATGATATTGTGAGTGATTGAGGTCCCATAGTTCACATCCAGCTTTTTGAATAGTCTTTGCAAGCTTCTTAGTATTCAAGTTAAAGTTTCTATCGCCAATCATCCATAGATTGATGGACAAACAAAATGGGTGAATCAAGTCTTAGAACAGTATCTTTGTTGCACCATCAACTATCATCAAAATGATTTGCTTGCACTTTTACCCTTTGAAAGAGTTTGCCTATAACAATAGTGTTCATACATCTACCAAGGAGACTCCCTTCTTCGCAAATTGTGGACAACATCCAAGGATAGATATGCAACTCTCAAATCATGTTAAGAACCAAATTTCTAGAGATAAGGCCCAGTACCTCATGGATATTCACAAAGAACTCAAGGAAGAGATCCGTAGAGCACGCGAACAATATAAGTATTATGCAGATCAACATCGTGTTCAAAATCCATCCTCAAAAACAATTTGCAGACTTGAAGGCCTTGTGCAAAGCTAGTCCATCAGAGATTTGGTGAGTTCACCATCTCAATCATTAATCTAGTCACTTTCAAGCACCAATTGCTTAGTACCATGAGAATACATCAAGTTTTCCATGTGTCCATGTTGGAACCATATCAGATTTCACCATTGAAGGGGGAGATGCCTAGTCCTTAACCACCTATGGAGATTGATGATCATGAAGAATTTGAAGATGAGCATGTCCTAGATTTGAGAATATCCTGAGGAAGATTGGCGTACCTTGTTCATTGGAAAGGGTATGATATCATGATCAAACTTAGGAACCTGTAGAGAACCTTCAGAGAGCACCAATCAAGGTTTGAGAGTTTCATAAGAAAAATCCCATGAAGCAAAGACCAGAGAACATGACCACTCTTCGTGGAACTCGTTGCTTGAGGGGGAGGTGATGTCATGAACAAAAGAGATAATCTTGAACATTAGATTCCATGTGACTTTCTATATCTCATGATCAGTTCAAAAGTTGAAGAAACTAATGCTTCCATTGTGTATGAAGCGTGTCAAAACCCTAAGATTGATAGTCTACTTGCTTAAATCTAATATCTAGAGGTCATGTTTGGAATTGATGACATCATTAATTTGTAGTTGTCATTGATGAACCACCTTTGAGGAGGGGTTGGACACATACATACTCAGACTTGAAAATACCAATCTTGAGAGCTTGAGTCGGAAATACCAGTCTTGTGTAGTCTTCTACCTTGGACATCTTATCTTGTTCTATTGTAATCTCATAGTACGAGATCCTTTCAAGTTATTCCTTATATCTAGTTCATCTCCTTGAAGGGGGTTCTTCTAATCCAGATATGATGCTTCATAACTATGGTCTCCGATTGTGGGATCCCCTGTATCATCTCTAATTGATTCATCCATACCTATCAGTCTGGGGTTGTGGGACTTCTTGTATCAATACATATTCTTGTATTATTTCCCTATGTGGGTGATCTTGTAATCAGAAGTATAATTTCCAAATCTTGTCTAGTGTAGTTGGAGAGCACAGTCTAGTACTCCCATGGCAGGCTTTACCTTGCAAACTCTTGGGAACAAGGGATTTGGGGCTGTGTCCTTTAAGATGATTTCCACACTTTTGGTTAATGCATTAAATCAAATTAATATCAACGGCTAGCCTTCCTCTCCTATTGTACTCAAGAGGTCCATTAGACACAATTTCCCATGAGCTCCATTGCTTTTCGCTATTGTTGATAATGGTCTCTATTGCCTCATCAATAATTGTATCCAATTAGGCAATATAAGAGGACTTGCTCTCCCCCAACGCCATGATTAGATGGTCTTTAGGTTGTTTGCTGATAACGCAAATATTTTTCTCCATAATGTGGATGACTCTTAATATTGGGGCCTTGGCGAACAAGCTTGCTAACAAATGATTGAACAAAGCTTGGATCAATGATAAATATTGTTGGTCAAAATTGATTTTCAAAAATAGTTGAAGCTTCTCTCTCTTTGGTGCCACCATATGACATAGCCTTAGGCATGTCACTCTAATGTTTTCCCCTTTTGGGTGGCTTCAAAATCCATGAGTTTGGCCTCCTCCCTATGAACAAGATGAAGCTACGATACTCTATCAATATCGATGTCAGATAGAATGAATCCTTCTATTTAACCATTGCTAACATTAGGGAAGTGGAGAACGAGAACCTAAAAAAAGCCAAGAAACTATGGATCAAAGGTTTTCACCAATGGAAGCACCTATGGTACCAAATTAGGGTTGATTGGATAAGGTTTGAAGAACACTGACCCACTACAAGGAATACGGGGGCATAGCGATGGTTCACGTGACACATTTTTGTCCCTACATGATCGTGAATTTTGCCGAAAAGGGCATCGAGCGTGCACCATTGTATACATGACGCTATTCTCGATGTTATTTTTGACGTCATTCCTGATGCTTCTAGTGACATTCCTGAGAGCTTCGCTAGATTAGCATCGCTTATGCGATTAAAAGTGAGTGTCCCATATGTGACACTAATTTGCATTGCTTAGGGGACACAACCGGGCATCGATGATCCACAAATTGCATTATCGCATACACAATGCTTGTACATTGCTTATGCGATGGTCAAGATTGATAAAAGTAAAAAAAAAAAACATCGAATCGCTCTTCAATCATGATTTTATGTACAATTGATTGAAGAGCTCTCCAACATTCAAATATGAGCTATCCTTACGAGTTCCAACAATCTCTTTTTGAATCTCTCTCTCTCATATTGTCTCTCTCTCTCTCTCTCTTTTCTTATCTCTTTTGATCTCTCTCTTTCTCTCTCTCTCTCTCTCTCTCTCTCTCTCTCTTTCGCTCTCTTTATTGCAAGTTATTCAAGAAGGTCATCAAGCATAAAATATGGCTAATTATTGTAAGTATAATTTTCATTGTTTGTATATCATTTAAATTATTATTTTTTCATTAATTAACATACTCACACTTACTCATTCATATGCACATATACATATATACGTGACCATGCACACTTACACTTTTACACACACATACATATGCACATACACACACATACACATGCACATGCACATACACACGCATACACACATATGCACACATATACACTTACACATACACATACACATACACATATGCATATGCACAAACATACCTACAAACACATGAAAAGACATGCATGCATTATTGCATGTACACATACACACATTAACACATGGATGCAAATGGAGATGCATGTACATATATATATATATATATATATATATATATATATATATATATATATATATATATATATATATATATATATATATATAGAGAGAGAGAGAGAGAGAGAGAGAGAGAGAGATACTTATACACATACACATACATATGCACATACATACATATACACACACATACACACACACATACACACACATACATATACACATACATACATATACACACACATACACATGCACATACATACACATATGCACATACACTTACACGTACATACACATGCACATACATACATATAAACACACATACACATACACATACACACATACACTTACACATACACATGCACATACATACATATACACACTCATATACATGCACATACATACACATACCCACATACAGTTACACATACACATGCACATACATACATACACACACACACACTTACACATACACATGCACATACATACATATACACACTCATTACATGCACATACATACACATATGCATACATATGCACATATCTACATATACACACACATACACATGCACATACACATATGCAAATACACTTACACATGCACATACATACATATACACACTCATATACATGCACATACATTCACATACACACATACACATGCACATATATGCATATACACACACTTACACATACACATGCACATACATATACATACTCATATACATGCACATACACACACATATGCACATACACTTACACATACATATGCACATACATACATATACACACTCATATACATTCACGTACATATACACATATGCACATACACTTACACATACATATGCACATACATACATACATATACACACACATACACATACACATGCACATACACACACATACACACATACACTTACACATACACATGCACTTACATACATATAAACACTCATATACATGCACATATGCACATACACTTACACATACACATACACAACATACACATACACATGCACACACATACATACATGATACACTTATACACATGCACATATACACATACACATGCACATACACACACATACACATACATATGCACACACACACACATACACACATACACTTATACATATACATTCACATACACATACACATACACACATGTATATGCATAAAACATATCTATATGCACATAAATACACACACAGATACATGCATATAGACACACTTACATAAATATAGATATATACCTAAATGTGCATACATACATTTAATACACACACAACTACATGTTTAATATAAACAAAAATAAAAATCATTAAAATAAGACTAATCATTAATTAGTACCATAGACACAATTCAAAACATAACTCAAATGAGAAAATATATAGATATAAAAAAAGTAAGTATATCAATGTAAAATATGTATCCAATGTAATATATCGTTCATCATGATCATCCTCATCCACATCGTCGTGTAAGTCCTCATCATCATCATCATCATCATCATCATCATCGGCATGATCATCTGCATGATCTGATGTATATGTAGTGGCATCATGGGTAGAGGTGTGATCACTTTGTGATAATCGAGATCGTCCTGCCTGTGTCTGTCTCTCCACCTCATCCATATATACCTCTCCATAATACTCATGTATTACATATAATAAACATAAATAAATAAAATTTATAAAACGTAAAAAAAGAATTACATGAAATTAACTAATACTTACAAAAGCATTTGGATGAACTTGCATGTATTCACTGAGATGTCGATATCCATAATGTGTAGGAAAATCAATTTCCTCTTTTGTAGGATATCAACCATAATCCTTTCGCTGCATTGAAACAAATAAAAAAGATTAATGATTAGTATTTAACTAAAATAAAAAATATAGTTTCAATAATACATATACTTACAAATGTAACTACAAAACCATGATGGCCAATGCAACCTAAATGTGATGTATGACCAGACTCAACTCTCTTCTTTGTTGCCGCTTGCATTTAATTGATGAAACAAAAAAACATACATTAATGAAGATGTAGCTGTCTGTGAAAATACTGCCACATCTCATGGGGTATGTTAGGTTTTCTCTTATTTCGTTCTAACATACAATATCTCATGTTATTCAATATCAAACAAAAAAGCAATCAAAATATAAAAAAAAACTTTAAATTTATAAACATGCATATACAAACACACACACATACATATACACACATACATAATAAATACATACCAACACATACACATATACATGCACATACATGCATACACATACACATATATATACATACACCTACATATAACAAATAAAAGCAATGCATATTGTGCATTATAGCAACAATGTGCCATAAGTATGCACATCTCTTTCAGGCACCATTTATGGGACCACCTGGTGCTGAATTTTGTCTCCAATGAACTAAAAACATATTTTTTATCTCTCTAATCAAACCCACTGTAAAAAGAAAAAAAAATCATATAATTAAAACATTAAATATTTATCTCAATTTATACGTAAAACTTATACTTACTTCCATTTCAAGTGAACAAAATGTAGGTAAGAGTCACATAAAGCTCTTAGTCTTCTATTGAACTCCAATCCATGTCTCATATATACTATACTCCCATCAGAGTCTATATCACACTCCAACTCTAGGTTGCCGATGCATGTCCTCATAGGCATGGCACCTCTGCTGTGCTCTCATGAGCTGAAGGTGGTATAGGTGTTTTGAAAATAAATAGATAAAAATGAATAAAAACATGTGTTATAATACCATTAAAAATCTTAATTTATGAAAACAAACATACCTATAAGCAGATAAGTCTCTTCCTACATATGGAGCCATAAAAGAGCCTTCCTCTGGCCGCTGGGTCAACATCTGTATGGTGAAGTCGAGTTCCTCATTGCGCATGTCTGCATACTCATGCATGACAACCCCTAAGGAATCTAGCGGAACTTTGCCTCTCATAAAATTTTTTATGAGGGTAAGTTTCACCTTTCTCTCCCTAGCACAATCCATAATATCTATACATATAAAACAAAATGGATTATATATACATATACATAATATATATATATATATATATATATATATATATATATATATATATATATATATATATATATATATATATATATATATATGTGTGTGTGTGTGTGTGTGTGTGTATGTATATATGTATGTATGTGTATGTGTGTATGTATATATATGTGTATGCATATGTATATGTGTATGCATATGTATATGTGTATGCATGTGTATGTGTGTATGCATGTGTATGTATGTGTGTATGTGTGTATATGTGTATGTGTGTGTATCTATGTGTGTATATGTGTATTTGGGTGTGTATGTCTGTGTGTGGGTATGTGTATGTGTGTGTGTATGTGTGTATATGAGTGTATGTATGTATATGTGTTTGTGGGTTTGTATGTGTGTGTATGCATGTATGTATGTATGTATGCATATGCATGTGTATTGTGTATGCATATTTAGATATGTGTGTGTGTGTATGTGTATGTGTGTATC
>CM035441.1:51907893-51910393 GCA_020310875.1 Ceratopteris richardii | reverse complement strand
ATGGCTGAAAATTTTTCTTCACAAAAGCTTTTGACTCTACGCACGGATCGTGGTGGTGAATACATGTCACATGAGTTTAATGCTTTTCTTCGTGAAAGAGGTATTTCACACCAATGTACGGTGCCATATACACCTCAACAAAATGGTGTTTCCGAGTGTAAAAATAGAACTCTACTTGAAATGGCACGATGTATGGTTAAAAGAAAGCATCTTCGTGATAAGTTTTGGATGGAAGCGGTCATGTGTGCAAATTATGTGTTGAATCGCTTCCCTACAAAAGCATTGAGATTCATCACTCCTTATGAGGCTTGGAATGGTCATAAGCCTATGGTTAGTCATATGCGTGTGTTTGGTTTTTTGGCATATGCTCTTGTGCCATCACAACAACGTCACAAACTTGATGACAAGGCAAAGAAATGTATATTTGTTGGTTATAGTGCTGAAAGTAAGGGATATCGGTTGTACCATCTATTGACGAACACAATTATTGTGAGTCGAGATGTGGTATTTGCTGAAAATTCAGTTTTCCCTCTACTTGAATGCAAAAAACTGCCAACAGTTAGCTCACAAGATGTGTTTGATACACTCATGCCTTTGTTCCAAAATGGTGCGCTTGACTATGGCCATGTAGACCAGCCAACTGAGGTTCAAAGGGCTGAAAAATTCTAGCCAAATAGGGCTAAAAATGCAGAGAATTTCCAGCCAAACATGGCTGAAAAAATTCAGCCAAAAATTGCCAAAACTGTTGGAAATTTTCAGCCACATATGGCTGAACATTTGCGTCCAAATATGGCTGAAACTGAGCATAAAATTCAGCCCACGCATGATGTACATATTGAAGATGTTTTACATAATGAACGCATGTCTATCAAGAGTGCACAATCTATGCCAAAGTGGCTGAAACAAACTTTGCAGGACAGCAAATTGAAAGCATCTTTACTTGGTAGAACAAGATCAAGCTCTCACCATGCATCAAGTAATTTTGTGGATTATTCTCTTATTGCTACAGCATGTAATGAAGAGCCACTTTCTTTTGAAGATGCATGTGACGATCCACAATGGATGAGTGCTATGCAATCAGAAATGGATTCCATACATAGGAATGGTACTTGGGAGCTATGTGAATCGCCAAAAGGAAAGAATGCCATTGGTACAAAGTGGGTTTATAAGATTAAGAGAAAATCTGATGGTAGCATTGATCGCTACAAAGCTAGATTGGTTGCCAAAGGATACGCGCAACAATATGGCATTGACTATGAGGAAACTTTTGCACCTACTTCACGCATGACTACCATTCGTACCGTGGTTGCATTGGCTGCCCATCGAGGTTGGAAAGTGCATCAGTTGGACATAAAAACAACCTTCTTGAATGGAGATTTGCAAGAAGAGGTTTATGTGAAGCAACCTCCTGGATTTGCTATGAAAGAGAAAGAGCATATGGTTTGTCGCTTGCATAAAGCCTTGTATGGTCTCAAGCAAGCTCCACGTGCATGGTATGACAAAATACATAAGCACTTGATTGCTCTTGGCTTCACATGTAGTTCGATTGAAAGCACACTCTATGTACGCAAAAATGGGGCTGATCTTATAGTGCTTGTTCTTTATGTTGATGACATACTCTTGACTGGGTCATGTGATGCAAAACTTGACATTCTTATGGCTGATTTGAAGCATACTTTTGATGTCACTTATCTTGGTCTTTTGAGCTACTATCTTGGCATCCAGTTTGTATCCGTTGAGGGGGGAATTGTTATGCATCAAGCAAAGTATGTTGAGAAACTACTTCAGCGTTTTGACTTTGAGGATTGTATGCCAGTTTCCATGCCAGTTGAGATAGGATTTAGGTTCTCGGTTGAGGATTCCGGTGATGCATTTGATACTCTTTATCAGCAAGCTGTGGGATGTCTTATATATGCATGCAACACAAGGCCGGATATACAGTATGCAGTTTCCCAGTTGAGTCGATTCATGCATAGCCCTGGCACTAAGCATTGGCAAGCAGTGAAACGTGTGTTTAGATATCTTCGAGGCACTTTGAGCTTAGGTCTCTTTTATGGCAGAGATGTTCAGCCATGCTTGCATGCTTTTACAGATAGTGATTGGGCTGGTTGTTATGATACTCGCGTGTCCACTAGTGGTAATTGCTTTTTCCTTGGAGACTCATGCATATCTTGGTTGAGTAAGAAGCAACCTACAGTGGCGACATCGAGTTGTGAAGTTGAGTACAGGGAAGTCACATCTACAGTGGAGTGTATATGGCTGAGACGCCTATTGATGGATCTTTGCATGGAGATTGATGCTGCTACACATATTCTCACATATAGTCAGAGTGCTTTGGCTGTTGCACGAAACCTAGTGTTTCATGCACGGACCAAACATATTGAGGTGCATTATCACTATGTGAGAGAGCACCTTCATGCAGGAGATATTGATTTGGTATATGTGCCTACACAAGATAATGTGGCAGACATATTCACCAAAGCTCTTCCACGGGAAAAGT
>CM035441.1:51890393-51895393 GCA_020310875.1 Ceratopteris richardii | reverse complement strand
CACCTAGGTAGACTTAGGAGTCCACTACCTCTATCTGTCCTCCAACTGCAGTGAAAGAGGCGCGATGGCGTACTGTCCTGGAGGTATGGAAGATTATCACCTTGGTTTTGCCAAGGTTCACGGTGAGTCCTCTCTCCATGGAGAAGGTATCGAGCGCCTTTAAATGTGACTACAACCCCTCTTGTGACTCTGAAAGCAAGACAATGTCATCAACATATAATAGATTGTGTACTGGCGTACCTCCGAGGTCTCCTCCTAGCCCTCCTGCTCGCTGTATATACTCCGTGATCTCGTCGATGTAGAGACCGAAGAGAGTGGGTAACCTTGTTTCACACCAATGGTGCTAACACGGCTGTTTGATAGGCCGCTAGGGAAGGGTACCCTGCCTGTGACTCGTGCATACAAAGCATGGATGGCCCATAGCATGTCTGATGGTAGCTGTAACTCTTGGAGCCTCCGTAGTAGTCTCTCTCGAGGGATCATGTCGAAGGCTTTGCGGAAATCCACAAAGCAACAGTATAGTCTTTGCTTCCTCGCCTTTGCGCTCTCAATCAAGCAACGAAGCACGAAGATGTGGTCGATGGTGGAGAAAGTGCGGCGGAAGCTTGCCTGGCCGGGTGCTCTGATCCCAGCCCCCTCAGCGTGTGTACTGAGCTTTGCCTCTAGTACTGCCCCATAGATCTTGGCTAGGATATGGCCTATCATAATAGTCCTGTAGTTCCTTGGGTCCATCGTATCGCCGGACTTATGGATAGGAGTAATTGTATGCATAGTCCATGAGTCAGGTAATCCCTCAACCAAAGCACGGTTGAAGAGATGGGCGATCAAGTGGGAAACTATATCTTCTAGGTATATAAAGTGCTCGCCCTGTAGCCCGTGCGGTCTGTTGAACAGCCATGCTGTAGCCTATGGATGGCTTGTCGTACCATGCCTGCCGTGAATAGGGTGGATGTCACAGGACGCGGTGTGGGAGGGATCGGCAATGATGGCTGTCATGGGATGTCATATAACCTCTGGGCGTAGGTGTGCCAAGTCTGAGGATCTGCTATGGGTGTAGGTGGGCGTTGCTCACGTAGGGCCCTCCACGCGGTGGCACAGTCCCTACTCATGAGAAGGTCGAACAACTCTGCCTCCTGTCGCTCCTCGAAAGCTCGCCGGTTCCGGCGTGTGGGGGCTCGCATCTGTCGTCGTGCCTCCCTCTCTGTGATGGATCCCAAGATACTCTGTGCTCTGAGATGTCTGTATAGTTGCCTACACTCCTCATCGTACCATCTATTCTGGGGTGTATGCCCCAACCGTGTCGAATGTGCGGTGCTGTGGTGTACGGGAAGCTGAGAGTAGCGGATGTGTGGAGGATCGAGGAGAAGTCGGCGGTGAGGGTGTCCAATGAGGCAGAGGGATCAAGGGAGTAGATACGCTCACGAACATGGGAGCTATAGATATGTGCTAGCTCATGTCTAAAGTGAATGGTGGTATGGGCATGTGGTTGTATGGTGACAGGATGGGATATGCATGGTGAGCCGCGTATGGATAGGGCAAGATATGCGTGATCAGCTCCAATCGGTATGGGTGGGATAGTGAATGAGGTGATGAGATGTGTCGCCTCGAGGGGTCCGATAACATAGTCTACCACACTGCCCCCATGTGGTGTCGTGGGTGGAATGCAGGTGAGACCACCCGAGGTGGGCCAGGTCGCCATCCCATTATATATAATGAGATGGTGTGCTGCTCCCATCTGGAGTAGGTGTCGGCCGTATGAGGTGGGTGTGGCGGTGTCGGCTGAGGCTCTAAGTGTACTATGGTACGAAGCATCTCAGGGTCGTCAAAGTCGTAGATATCACACTGTTGGCATTGAGTGCGGGCATTGAAGTCTCCTACAAGGAAGACTTCGCCCATCCTGGTATACTCCATAATCGTGTCACTGAGGCAATCATATGGCGATGTGGTGTTTGGTCCCTCCTTGCCTGAGGGCTGCTCGGGGGGATGTGTGAAGTGCGAGCTGATGGGTGCAATATAGCAAACGACGAAATACGTTGCTCTCTCCTCTGATAGCTGGAGGCATATCCACATGAAATGTGCCTCTGGGTCTCTGGCTACCACCTCTACCCTGTCCTGTAGCGACTATCTGTAGAGCACGACTACTCCTCCTGATCCTTGTGTGGTCTGCTGTCTCATCTGTCGGCGGTGAGCTAACTCCCACATATAACCCTTAATCCTCGGTAGGCTCCTCCCCCGGCTCTCGTGTGTCTCTGTTAAGAAGATCATGTCTCTTCCCTCCATCACCTCCTCGAGGCGCACTGGATGTGTCCACAAAGATCCATTGCAATTCCAGACTGGAATGTGCACCTCCTGTTGTGCTGTCTCATAGGCCGCGAATCCCTAGTCAATGGGCCGTCCATCAATGATGACACGACAGTCTTTGTATAGGGCACGATGTCCCTCCCGTCTGGCCTAGAGGACACGCGGCATGCATGCACGTCTGTGCTCTACCTGCATCCGTGTGAGGTCGTCATCCAAATAGATGGGAGTGCCCGGTGTAGTGCGTAGTACCGCCCGTCGGATCTCCTCATGGTGGTTGTTCTTCTTTGCCTCCTGTTGAAGGTTCTTTTTTACAACCTAGACCCAACCATCTTTCTTAGTCTCAAGCTCACTCTGAACCACCTCCATGCACTCCTTCTTGATAGTCACCCGAATGTCCTCTAACTGTGGGGCGATCTCCCCCTCACGTATGCTATCCAGTTTTGTTCTCATATCAGTAAGCTTAGTGTGCAACTCCTCCTGGTCCCGTGAGTGCTTCTTGCGGATAGCAAGAAGCTCTTCCCGAAGGGACTCGTTTTCCTTCTCCAAGGTTGCCACCTTGGCTTCGAGGGCAACGACTCTGCCGGTAACCCCGTTGAGTCCAGAGTCTCCTTCTTTCTTATGTTTTCCTATCAATTCTCGGAGGGTATGCTCTAAGGTGGCCAGCTGTTCCTCCAACTTGGGAGCCATGGAAGAAGAGGGAGAGAGAGGATTAGGGTTAGGGCTCAAGGTAAGGATAGAGAGAGAGAGAGAGAGAGAGAGAGAGAGAGAGAGAGAGAGAGAGAGAGAGAGAGAGAGAGAGAGAGAGAGAGAGAGAGAGAGAGAGAGAGAGAGAGAGAGAGAGAGAGAGAGAGAGAGAGAGAGAGAGAGAGAGAGAGAGAGAGAGAGAGAGAGAGAGAGAGAGTTTAGGTTGTTAGGGTTTCAGGTTTTCAAGTTGGGCTTTAGCTTAGGGTTAGGGTTTTCAGGTCAGGGTTAGGTTTAGGTTTAGGCTTAAGGTTTTTGGGTATTTTTGGGTCAGGGCTAGAGTCATATGGATAAAGGAGCATGATGTCGATCATTATTAGGTTTTCGATATTAGGGTTTCGAAAAGGGTTGCAAGGCATGGGGGATCAGCTGGAGAGAGGGAGAGAGGGAGAGAGGGAGAGAGGGAGAGAGGGAGAGAGGGAGAGAGGGAGAGAGGGAGAGAGGGAGAGAGGGAGAGAGGGAGAGAGGGAGAGAGGGAGAGAGGGAGAGAGGGAGAGAGGGAGAGAGAGAGAGAGAGAGAGGAGAGAGAGAGAGAGAGAGAGAGAGAGAGAGAGAGAGAGAGAGAGAGAGAGAGAGAGAGAGAGAGAGAGAGAGAGAGAGAGAGAGAGAGAGAGAGAGAGAGAGAGAGAGAGAGAGAGAGAGGAGAGAGAGAGAGAGAGAGAGAGAGAGAAAGAAAGAAAGAAAGAAAGTCATATTAACGTCTTCTGGAGGCCAAACTTGGCCTATGAGACAAAAACCATGTACAAGTGTAGTAACCCTGTGTAGAAGATAAAATGAAATAAAAGGTATATCGCTACACAAAGCTATATAGGGCTGGAAAAGGCTGGGGAGACGTGGCTCTGACTCTGCAGATAGTGGCCACCTAATACATGGGGGGATCCAAAATGTGAGTAAAACGCCCTAGCGACAAGTGATGGGTGGAGGTGGGTGTAGTATGTGATACATCGGTGGTGGTCTGAGTGCCTCCTGAAGGAAGACAACCCAGGGGGTGGTGGTACGCCTATGCTCCATCATGTGGTCGTAGGCAATCCTGATGCGTGAGACATCCTCATGATATAATCGTGGTCGACGATATCCGCCCATGCGTGGTCGGCGCCGTGCTCTCTGTGCTGCTGCCTGGTGGAGAGTGAGCCCTATAGATGGACCTCTCTGATGTAGCTCAACTCGCTGAAAGAACTGGGTAATGGTCTGCTGGGTACTCACCCGTGGCTGATGTATGTGCTGTAGTGACCGCTCTCGCCTCTCGTATGCTGCTGTGAGAAAGCATCCCAAGCGTCTCTGGTCCCCCATAGTCATGCACAGCTGGAATGACTCCTCGATCTGGAACTGTGCTCGTAGGTCTAAGTATGCTGGACAACTGATAACAAAATGCTCCTCACTCTCTACCTCTGTCTGGCATAGTGGGCACCACCTCTCCTCACGGGGGACTCCCCTGGACCGACCCCTCTCAATCTCGAGCTGATGTGATGAAACCCGGAGCTGCCCAATGACGACTCGTAGGTGGTGGGGAAGGTAGGTCTGCATGTATCTCGGAATCTCGATGAAGCCCGTGTCTGATATATGTAGAAAATGCTCGCGGTAGTAGAGCATTTTCGGTGGCAATGTACCCCTAGGGCTCACCCATGTCCTCTGTATGTATGTATGCCATATCTCCTGACGAATGATCCTATTCCTCTCTTGATGAGAGAGCGAGTAGGTGGGTGCATGAGAGTCGTACTGTAGTGGTGGTAGCCTGTCTATGTCAAAGCCATGGTGGGCAAGCCAGTCTCGTGTCTGTGCATACCATGAGGAGGTGTCGCCTGCTAATGCCATATCACGTGATGCCTCGAAAGCACGATAAGCAATACGCTCTGTATCCATGCTCCGAAGTCTGTGTAATAGGCATACTGTCTGGAATAGTGCCTCAACTAGCATCGGTGGTGCAGCGAGCTCTGCTCTAATGATATCATGTGGTACTG